>OY829516.1:9882646-10167593 GCA_963691665.1 Clepsis dumicolana | reverse complement strand
GTTCAAAACATTTGGTTTAATCAACGTTGTAAGCATTTAAATGTTGTACCAAATTATATAAATTTACATAGCAATAACACTAGTAGGGCCGCTACGATAGCAATAAATAAGGCTCGCAAGATTTGGTTAAATGAGGAGTCTCGTCATTGGTTTTGTGTTAGAGATAATTTAAAATTACATCTTAGAGTACTACATTCGGAACTGGTATTTAAATTGCATAATATTGAGTTTGATACTTTGGACCAAAAGGCGAGATATTTTGCTTCGGTGCAGGCACATAAAAAGTATGTTACCCAAACTAATAAATTGCGTAGGCTTACGCGAAATGGAACTCAGTCTCTTTTGAACAACAATAATAGTGAGTCAAGTAACGGTAACGGTTTCTACCCTCGAGTTAAAAATCTCACTAATGTCGAATTTGTAGAAGGTGAAGTGCAGTTATTGGAAAAAGGTTTGAAATATAACTTACCCTCTAAATTTAGTCAGAAATTAGTGGAGGGTTTGGCGGTAGATTCTGAGGTTGCGATTGTTTGTAATCGCGGTGACTTTGATACTAAGGTTTTGGTTGCTAATTCATTAAAAAATACAACTTCTACTGGGGGTATTTCGGATGTTGGTGACTTGCATTCATTACGTTCTATTCAGCAAAAGGTCCATGACAATGATTTGGTAATTTCTAAGGCCGATAAGGGCAATTGTATTGTTGTTTTAGAAAGGGGTCAATATAATGATAAAGTAAATGACATCATTCAAGGAGAGGGTTTTTTGAATTTACGTAGGGATCCCACCGCCGCGTTTCATAAAGACCTAAAAAACCTTCTGAAAAATTCTGCATTTACCTTTGACACCGAACAAAAGAGGAGCAATGTGATTCCTATGAATCCGCAGGCACCAATTTTATATGGTTTACCTAAAATTCACAAGGATGGTGTTCCTGTTCGCCCTGTTGTTTCATACGTGAGTGCTCCAGCGTATAAAGTAGCGAGGAAGTTAAATAGCATTGTTCGGGAAAAATCTTCTTTTAAGCCAATATATAGTTTAAAGAATAGTTCAGATTTAGTAAATAAAATTAAAGACATTAATATACCGCCAAACTCAACATTACTTTCTTTAGATGTGGATAGTTTGTTTACCAACGTACCATATAGTGAAACCCTAAATATTCTTAGATGTCACTTAGAAAGGAAGCGTTTACATCCGGGGGAGGTTTGTGAGTTAATAGAATTAGTAACTTTATGCATGAAACAAAATTATTTCAGATTTAATGGTCAATATTATTTGCAGAGTGATGGTTTAGCAATGGGGTCACCTCTTAGTCCTTTAATGGCTGACGTTTTTATGGATAACTTTGAAAAACAATATATAGTGGGGAACAGCAATTTAGTATATTATTATAGGTATGTTGATGATTTAATTTTATGTTGGAAGGGGAGTATGAGGCAGCTAGATTTGTTTATTAGTGCTCTCAATAACAAACATCCAAAAATAAAGTTCAAACGAGAATTAGAGGAAAATCGTTCATTAAATTTTCTGGATTTAACTATTACAAGAGTAAATAATAGGCACCAGTTTCAAATTTACCGTAAGCCTACGTACACAGATACTGTCATACCTGCAAATTCTACTCACCCATGGCAGCATAAACTGGCTGCTTTCCATTGTTATGTACATAGACTACTAACTGTACCTCTTTCGAAAGAGCATTGTGATTCTGAGTTACATACTATATATCAGATAGCAACAACAAATGGTTATAGTACAGCAATGGTTAATAGTCTGGTTCAAAAGAAGCAGGGACGGATAGTGAATAGCATGCTTTACTCTGCGTTGCCATCTCAGCCTACTAACAAATTTAGATCTAGTATTACTTATGTTGGCCGGTTGTCTGACAAGATTTATAATATTTTAAAATCAAATAACATCAATGTTGCCTTTAAGACTACTAATTCTTTACGTTCTAGACTTTGTAATAACAAAGAAAAGGTGGATAAAGGGAACAGGTCGGGCGTATATAAACTCACTTGTGGCGACTGTAGTCAAGTATACATTGGACAAACCGGTCGAAGCTTTGATACTAGATTTAAAGAGCATGTCTCGTCATATAGGCATGATCATCCAGAGAAATCAAACTTTGCCAAGCATTTATTAGAAACGAATCATTCGTTGTTAGACTCAGATACGTACGAAATTTTACATTATTGTGATAAGGGTTTGCGGCTATCGGTTTTAGAACAATTGGAAATAATTAGGTACAACAACATGGGGTCTATTATTAATGAACAAGTTAATTTGGTTTCTTCGCCTTTGTTACGACTTGGTTCTAATTTTAATAATGTGTCATAGTAATAATGAGAACATGACTTCTCTTTTTACCGAACTCGGTTAAAAATAACGGGGTACCTGGCGTAGATTAAAAATAAAAATAAAAAGGGTAGTTTGGAATTCATTTCTTAAAAAAGGGTAGTTTAGGACTTACATAAAAGGGTAGTTTGGAATTTATAAAATATTAGTGGGTACGTTGGTTTTGTCATTAACTAAGTTGAGTACATGGTTTACATATGTCAGTAGTGGAAGTGGTGGCATGTTGAGCGGTTGTTGTTGTGCTTCGTAAATGGCCTCGTGGAGAGTGCCGAAACGCGTCACCGTTTAGTATAGTGGTGGTGGTGATGGTTGGGTCTGTGTGGCATGTGTTGATTCGTGTAGCAGTGGAGGTGGAGGTGTTGCATGGAAACATACATTTGCCGCACAGATATAACTATTTGTCATTAGTGGTCGCGGGTGAGCAAAGTAATTGTTTTTTAGTTCATAAATATGGACCTCCGCAAAGTAACGCCTGATTCAATAAATTATTTTTTTTCATGTTTTGTAATGTTTACGGTTAATGTCTACTTTACCCGAATAAAACTGAACTCTGTTTGTTTCCGGTGCTATTCAGAACCGCCTAGACTTCATAGGGGTGGAAATGGCGGCGAAACTCGATGGGTCGTGAGAGGGTCAACTGCGCGGCTGCTATGTGTTGTCAGTGGAGAGCCAGAAATACATCTGCATTGGACTCATGACTCCAGGCCTTTGTCGTTGCAGTAAGTTTCTTTATGATGCTAGTTTATAAAATAATAAAATAAAACAGTAATTAAGAGGAACAGATGAAGGGGGGTTACTTATCTCCGTAGCTTATGTCAGTGCGTTAATTGTATGTTTTTTTTTATGCTCGTTCGATCCCTAGCCCATTTTGAGAAATCTTTTATAATTTATGGAGTGAAAGTACAATAATAATTAAAAATATTAATTGTGGGTAAATTAAGTCTCCTTTCGAGAATTTATTTTGCTAAGTTGTTAATTAAATGAAAAGCATATGAAAATTTGTTTTTACGTATATTGATTGCCCTTTAAGTCTCATAATCATGAATCGTGAACTCATGAAATCGGACCGGATTCTTTCCAAATATCTAGAAAAGCTAATCCGTTTTCACTGCTCTTGACAACATTAATTTCAATATTCTATGAAATACTTATTACAAAAACTCCTAGCGGCGCCGGCGGCATCGAGACAAGAGACACTGGTAATGGCGGGATGATGTCGGAAATAACAATAACGCACGCGGGGCCCGAGCACGCGGGCGAGTACCGCTGCCTCGCCAGGAACCTGTACGGCAACGACGAACTGGTGTATCGGATGTATGTCAAAGGTATTTAGGGGTTACATTCAAGATATAGTAACATGAATAGGTCCGTTACTCGGTCTGTCTATCCGTCACACCACAGTCACACGGTATCTCAGGAACTACTAGGTAATGCTATCGACTTGAAATTTGGAATAGCTTAATGTAATGTTTGCTCAAGTATTTTGTAAATAGAAAATAAGTAACAATAAATTTAAATTTATTATAACAAAGACTGAAAGTCGGTCTTTAAATTTTAAAGTTGTGTTACTAGGTCAATATCATAATTATATGAAATCTGTTTAAACCTATATTCAAATTTTTTTTTGTTAGCCATGTTGATTTTGTCATTTTAATTTTGAACCATTTTGGAGTATAGCGTAAAATGATCTTGACCGGTTTTTATTTAATTTTTATGAAACAATTGACACAAAAAAATATTTGAGTAATTTTGAAGATTTTGAAGGAGGACTAGGTAAGTATAACTTTGACTGTCAAATGCATGGCGCTATATTATTATAGCCGCCCGTATTCTGTTTCTCTGTCACTACATGATACTCATACGAATTATTTGTGATGCAGAACGGCCAAACGTGCCAGAAGAAGTCCGTATATCCGAAGTCTGGTCCCGAAGAGCCCGTGTTACCTGGAGGCTGGCCCGGGGAGCTCTTGTGTCCCACTACTCCCTCCAATATCGGGCATTAAACCGCGAATTGACTGTCCCACTTGACACGCCACTGGCATCGCTACTTGACAACTGGGACTCCCCCGAAGTTCTCAATCTAACCTTGGCCAACTCCGACTTGCTGAATGTCGCGTAAGTAGTGACTTGCGTGTATTAAGCGACTGGTCCGTGACTAGCTTATGCCCCGCGGCTTTGCCGCCGTGAAATATTTCAAAACGGACTAGTTCCCTATCCCGTGGGAATTTCGAAAAATCCCTTCTTAGTGCACCTCTAGGATACTCAAGGTAGGTATATGTTTGCCAAATTTTAAGTCTCTATAGGTCCAGTGGTTTAGGCCGTGCGTTGTCTGTCAGTCAGTCAGTCAGCCACGGTACCTACTGTTTTATAGGTATAGATAGATTTATTTATCTAAACCCAAATTTAGCTTTTTGTCTCTTAAATTACATTTACCTAACTCTAGGTACCTATAACTGACCGAATTTTTAAAAAGCCTATTTATTATTATTAATACATGTCAAGGAATACATGTTACCTTCTTTTTAATGCAAAAAAAACGAAGTATAGGTCATTATGACGCTTGTTTATATTTTATTAATTTAATTCGATTTGTAATCTACTGGCGTAATAATTTATTTTGTATTGCGTTACAGCGATTTGACGCGCTAATTGAAATGACATGTGATAATACCTTATTACGAATAAATGATTATGAGTATTAAGACGACGTTCTTAGAGGAATTTGAAATGTGAAACTAAAGCCTAATGCGTGTGTCCATCAGGTCGGAAGGGCCGGGCCGTGCCGGCGCGTCGGTGCCGGGGCTCGCGCCGGACACCCGATACGCTCTCAGGCTCGCCGCTTACAACGACGTCGGCGTATCCGCGTACACGTCACCGCTGCATTTTACCACCAGGGAAGAAGGTTCGTTGTCCTTACACAGTTAGCACAACTAGCAGCACTCGCTAGTACTACTAACTACTCTTTATTTTATTACTAGCTGTTTCCCGCTACTTCATCCGCGTAGAATTCGGTTATTGCTATCCCGCGGGAACTATACAATTTTCCCGAATAAAAAGTAACATATGTTATTCCTCAATATTCAAACTATGTTCTTGCCAAATTTCATCTAGATTGGTGCAGCGGTTTTTTCGCGAAGAGGTAACAAACAGACAGACAGAGAGACAGAGTTACTTTCGCATTTATAATATTAGTAAGGATAAGGATTCCTTCTTCCTTCGTATAGGGTAGCGACTTGTATTGACAGTTTCGTGGCGTTATGTAATTAGCTACCAAATACATAGTATAAGTGACCAATCAATTAAAAAAATCTTTTAGTTTTTGAACCCTTTATATAAAATAATTTGCTATTTAGGTATGTATGCGTCAAGGACGATAAAACCAAGAGGACTGCCAATGGCTATACAATGTAGGGTTCCTGTAAAATAATGAGCCTGCTGTAGCTAGTTTTACTATAGAGAGGTCTCTGTACCATTAATTTTGTATGACACTTAGACCTCTGGCTAACACAATATCGCCATCTATGAAGTGAAAGAAAAAACGAATTTAGATGGCGCTATGCGTGAAGAATGAGCTATTTTTCGATTGAGATTAAAATGGAACGCAGACATTTCTGGAAACTGTGAGATTTATATTTACAGCTCGGATAATAAGGTATCCCATTTGAACATTTAACGAGGTCACGAAGACTATAATAAAACAATTGACTCTGTATGGGGTCATCCAGCTTAATGTACCTATAATGTCTGTAACCGGTAATACGCCGTAAAGCTATTTTATGTGCTACATGCCGTTGTATTACGCGGTCATAAAATGTAAGTGCTGAAACATTATTTTGACACGGCGTTTCGTTAATTGCTCAGCTCCGGGCGGCGCGCCGCGTGAAATCACCGTGCGGTCACTTAGGGCGCGAGAACTACACATAACGTGGCAGGTAACGTGAACAAACCCATTACACGTAGGTGTAAAATACCTGTACAAATTGTTGAGCGTCATACAAATTGTGAAACATTTTCTAGCCGCCACCGAGAGAAACGTGGCATGGCACGCTTTTGGGCTACACGATCCGATGGTGGGTTTCGGAGGAAGGACAGGGCTCTCTCCATGATAGCCCAGGATCGGAAAGCGGAGCCAGCGCAGATGCCACCAGCACCACTATCAGGGGACTCAAGGCTGCCACTCGATATGGAGTCACAGTGAGGGCTTATAATGCAGCAGGAACTGGACCCGTTTCTCCAACGCACTATCGCCATACTCTGGAATCACGTAAGTACATGCACTCTTTAGAATTATGTACATAATTTTTATGGAACACTTTAAGCCGATTTTGAGCAAACGTTATTAAAAATCCGCTTAAAATTTTCATAATTTTAACCAATATAAAGTTGATTTATGGACTTTAAGCTGTGTCGTTATTATGAGAATCCAATCCATTAATTTACGCAAATTTAAACCGCTTTGGCCACCGAAACAACTTAAGCGGCGACGTTGCCTTTTCAAGTTTTGTTTTGAACTTTTGTCGCTGCACTCGTGAATAAATCCGCATTGCGCTGTTATCGACGGGAAGCGGCGATCGTAAATTTTCGCATCAAAATGCAAAATGGCTTAATTGGAGCGTACCCTTTCCTATATAGGTCAAACGGTTCAGATCAAATTGATGGCACTTGTGAATGCTGACTTTGTTAGCATTTTTGAAGCTCCAAAGGAATATTCGAAATGCTCAGTGCTCTACGAAAAATTAACTTTTTTGTTTGACAATGTAGCTCCGACCGGCGGGCCTGAGGGGTTGAGTTGTAAGTCAAGTGGGGCGACTTCACTCAGGGCTTCTTGGAGACCTCCTGGTGTGGATACCAGAGGCGGCATTATAACCCATTACACATTGCAATACACAAGATTTGACGCAGACCCCTTGCTTCCTACTCAAGAAGCTTTTCTACGCGTTCAGGTGAGCACATTGAACTTGGTTACTACCTACAATTAGTATAAATATCAAAATACTATGTAAGCACCTTGTAACAGATGAGATAAAGGAATAATTTATCCCTTCACTGTTCAATTAGGGTGAAGAAGCGACTATATCGCGACTGACGTCGTACGCTGAATACGAAATCAGGGTCCGGGCGCACAATGCGGCTGGAGATGGTCCACTGTCAGCCCCCCAAGTGTGCCGGACGGACGAAGATGGTTAGTCAAACTACTTGAACAAGCTGATATTCTTTGATTCACAGTTTTGGTTACGCTTTCCAGCAGCATGATATCGGGAGACTTTCCATTTATTAAAGTGTATTTTGAAACCTAAAAACCAAAATAATAGCTACATGTAGCACTATACGATGTGTGACTTATAGCTGTCATTCATGTCTCCGGTTTATAAAAAGCACTTTAGTGTGCAATTGATTATACCGATTCTTGGAAAGGAAATTAGCTTTTCAAGCTTGTTTATCTGTAATTAAACTAAAGTTGCTTCCGCAGACTCAAAATAAATCATAACCAGCGTGTTGTTTTGACAGCACCAAGTGCGCCAGGAGGCATGAAACTGATTGCTCTGACGGAACGCTCGCTGCGAGCGTCGTGGCTGCCTCCGCCTGAACCGAACGGAAGGCTCACGCATTACATTCTATACGTTAAAGATTTGTCTGGGTAAGTACAATATTCGTCACAGCCAATGGACTTTAAAAATGTTGCCTCTGCTCACGTCGGAAGTACTGATTCCAATAGCAATATCTTTCAGATCTCAAGAGCCAAATGCCACTCGCGTTAACGCATGTTCTGAAGGCGAGGGTGTGTACACTGAGTGCATGAGGACGCTTCGAGGCTTAAGAGCTGGCCGGACTTATGAAGCTTGGGTCCGAGCTGCGACCAGTGCTGGGGAAGGACCGCCGTCACCTGCTGTTGCTTGTCAGACCAGTGCTTTAGGTATGGGTACTCTCCATAATTTTGTATTTTCTAAGAAGGATAAAATAAATCCTACTGTAATATTATACTAATGCTACTAAATGCGAAAATTAGTGAATGAGTATGTCTGTTACTTTACCCGTGTTTGTTACTTCTTCACGCCGAAACGGGAGGATGGATTTAGTTCAAATTTAGAATCGAGATACCTAGCCTATATCAACCTTAGATTGAAATGTAGGCTATCTGTAGTTATTAGAATTTGTTTGCGTTTTCTTTGTAGCTCCAGCACGCATATCCTCATTCGGCGACGTGACAGTAGGAGCTGCTGGCGGCTCTTTGTCGCTAAGGTGTGTTGTCGGAGGTACTCCACCGCCGGCTAAGAGGTGGCTGCGCGGAGGAAGCCCTCTACATCCTCGTTCACCATTCCATCTTGATGGAGACGCTCTATTGATAAGAGGTATTTAATAGTCCTACTCATATCGAAAAGTACCAATTTTTACAATTACGATTATGACAAAATCTTTATTTGCCTTTTGTTAGGTTTGGAATTATCACACGCTGATAATTACACCTGTGTTGCTGAGAATCCACACGGCTCTGATTCCGCCACATGGAGGGTTGTAGTGCTAAGACCACCCGCTCCGCCAGGGTTAGCCTTATTGGAAGCACGCTCCAGAGAATTGGAACTGGAGATGCGCCCTGCTGCCAGGGTTCCTGGACATGCTTTGCCAAAGTCTTATAGTTTGCATTGGAGGCTGGCTGCTCCTGAGGTAATAAACTGGCTTTTTGAATATATTTTTTTATCGTTTCACGAAGTTGTTGTTTACATTCATTTGTATTTATACAGGGGGATTGGAGAGTACAAGCTGCCAGTCCTGGTCCATTGACATTACCAGGCCTTCGCTGTGGCTCAGCATATCGAGCCTATGGATCAGCCGGAGGACCCCCTGGAACAGAGCTGGCTGTCAGAACCACTGGAGGTCCTCCTGTTGCACCCCCTGACTCGAGATGGATCAGAGTAAATGCCACTCATGCAAGATTTGATACTAGCATTTGGGGCGACGGCGGTTGTGGACCAGTAGCGTTGAGATTAGAATGGGCCGGGTCAGGAGTCGCCGGTGCTAAAGATGTACCTGTTGGAGGCGAAGTTATACTAGGCGGTGAGTTGAATACTTTCTAAATGATAACTCAAAAATCAAAGAGCAATGTTGATGGTCTATTTCTATTTAGGTTTGACGCCTGGCTCAAGGTATCGCGTAGCAGCCCGCGCATCAAACGAAGCGGGCTGGACGCGGGAGGTGTACGAATTTACCACGAGCCAGGCTGAGGGTGGGTACGCCGAGGAAGTGGACGCTCCGTTTCCCGCCACGGCAGGGGAACTGGCCTTGCTGTTAGCTCTCTGCGCGGCGCTGTCACTCGCGGCACTGACCATTTTAGCTATTCTTCTTAGAAGAAAAAGGTAAGTACCGACGTACTTCTTACACAGTTTTACTAGGTAGGTCGATATGTTAATGTCTTTCTTAAAGCAAAACTATTTAACTTTCTAGCGGACAGTGAAAATATAATTGAATATTTATTTGAAGACGTAGCTTGGTAAATTTGTAATCAATGCCAAGGACGATAAAACCAAAAGGACTGCCAATGGCTATACAATGTCGCGTTCCTGTAAAATAATGAGCCTGCTGTAGCTAGTTTCACTAGGAACTGAAAGAAAAAACGAATTTAAATGGCACTATTGTGTTAGCCAGAGGTCTAAATGTCATACCAAATGAATGGTACAGAGACCCCTCCGTAGTAAAACTAGCTACAGCCGGCTTATTATTTCAAAGGAGCGCGACAGCGTATACACACTGGCAGTCCTCTTGGTTTTATCGTCCTTGTCAATGCCAAGCGAACGACTAGATTAAATTTGCGGAATTTTAAATCGCATCCGTGTTTTAAATCTGCATAATCGCTAAATGCGTTTCCCATGCAATCACTGATTGAGCAGAGTAAGGCAAAAAATATTCAAATCAACGCAGATTCGTTAGGCATGGTGATCTGTGGGTGACAAGGTGCTGACACAGGCCTCTTTGCCGACAATTAAACGGGTGTAAAGCCATCGACCCTTTTCACTCGTCGCGTCTGGGCGCTAACGATGTATGACACGAGTTTTAATATCGCCTGTCCTCCAGAGTACAAAATATTAAAGTAATAACGACGCTATAGATCACGCCGTATTTTTCTGTGATATATGGTTCGTGGAAAAATTGAGTTTGTTTCGGAAAATGTGAAGTCTTTCCTGGAATTCTTTTGCTATGACGGAATAATTATGAACGATACAGTCCATATCTATACAAAGTTAAATTGGGTATGTTTCTCATGTTATTTCTAAGACAAGCTTATTAAAAATACACGCGCTTTCGGGTGCCCGAATTATAAAGTCATAATTTGCCTTGACGATATTTGATAGACAAGTACCGTCTGATTTAATCACGAAATAACATTGTTGAAGCAAACATAAAACAGCCCATTTTCAGTTACGACTCCAACATAACGGGGTACTAAGATGTAAAATATATTCCCCACTGGAAAAATAGTGAAGTTAACCACACTACAGAAGCCGCTTCGCTATCACAAATAATTTATAGCTTCGAGCCAACACTCGGGAAGGACTTCTACTCTCCTATTTTTAGGTTTCACACTCCATAAAATGTGGAGGGATTTAGTGCACTTTTCAATTGAAATGTTGTTTGTAAAGTTACGATACAGTGAAACAGTTTATTAGCAACCAATATATCAGAATTAAAACACGTAGGTTCTTAATGTTGATATCCTCAACTATTTCGGTTGATACTTTTTGTCGGTCTATTTTCAGGAGACTAGCATTCGACCTCTGCCGCTGTTGCTATTGTTCATTTATTTATTTTTAGTATTTCCCAGATCTTTATTCATTTTATTCATTGATTAATATACCATTTTGGAGATTAGTTTAAACATATTGGTTGCCTGGGCGGGGTATCCATTCATTTGGCCAAAAAACCGTCTGCCAAACTGATTCATTTCCCAAAATGCTTTTTTTTCAGAAACTGTAAATATTTCAGAATTTATTCAGGGCCATCTTGTAGAACCCTATAAGTTAGGTTAGGTTTGTTTTATAAAAATCCTGAAATATTTTATAGTCTCTGAAAAAAAAGCATTTTGGGAAAGGAGACATTTACAAGTTTTTTGGCAAACATTAGTAAACCGACTGGTAGAGATCACTCTGTAGCCATAGGGCAGCCCATTGCTACAGCGTATTTCCTTTAAGCCTTTTTTCTCTGTGTATTGCATGCTAAAAGACGATTATATGGTTTAGGAGCGACGGTGGCGTGGCCAGAGTGACCACTAGCGCCGAGAAGCCGACTTGCGGGACGTACCGGGCGCCCCCGCACCAGACGCCCAAGCTACCGCCGGACCCACCAGGTAAGACAACAGCATTATCCTGTGTATGTTCTTGCGAAATAATTAATTTAAATTTCATTTGCAGTAAATTTTTTAAAGGTACCTAGGTACTGTTTTAGGGTTCCGTACCTCAAAAGGAAAAACGGAACCCTTATAGGATCACTTTGTTGTCTGTCTGTCTGTCTGTCAAGACCCTTTTTCTCTGGAACGCGTAAAGGTAGCATGCTGAAATTAATATTAAATACTCAAGCCTGCGGTCCCTTGAAGCCGTGAAAAAATCAACCTTCTAAGTCAACGCAATAAAAAGATACAGTCATTAAAAAATCTATTTCCATACAAATTGCCGTTTTCCAAAAACCTAAAGGATACTTCCAGATGTCCTAGAAACTTGAAATTTGGTATGAAGGTAGCTCTTATAGCACAACCACTCCGAAAAGTCTCAAAATCTCAAAATTTTATGTCTGTCTGTAGATTTCACCGACCAATATAAGTTGACCCCACACTGCGTACATTTTGCTTAGGAGCAGGCCTCTGCTAACACTGGACTTTTTAAAACACTGGGGAAAAGCGTTAAAATCTTTCTACGGAACCCTCGTGCGCGAGTCCGACTCGCACTTGGCCGGTTTTTTAAAGTTAGCTACAGTTGCAAAGAAACAAGTGACTGAGTCGTGATGTATAAACTTACTTTGGCTAAACTCTATCTTCCCTGTTGTCATTAAGCATCCATGTAGACGGGAACTGATATGGACAATTCTTTTTAGTAAAACTAAAGCGGCTGCTTTAGTAGGTTTTCTCGATTTAATACAAAGCTTGAACTTACATCTCAGTAAAATGTTCTAAAAACTTTAACTACAACAAAATTTGGGGCTTTGTAAAATTCCCTCCCACCGATGAACCGACACCAAGCTTCGGTGTTTATAGTCGCACCTAAATTTCGGCTTGGCAAACGTTCCGTTAAGCTCCAGGCAGGGAACTTCTCATCCGCCCACCTAACTCATCTCAATAGTTGCAAAAGTGATTCTACGCAAAATACGGTTTCAATTTCGAGCTGACATATAGTTACGCGTTTGGGGACGTAACAACTTCACTTGAACGAACGAAATAAACTACGTTAAACCGCGCTTGACCGTTACTGGCCCGCCTTCCATTTATGAATGGGATTTGATGACCCCGTTATGAGGTCATTCCAGAAATGAAGGGCTCATGTGACCTTGATTTAATTACAATCCTGAACCAGTGGGTTTATCAAGGGACTACAATTAATAACGGGTAACAGAAGGTCATTTAGATCTGCTTATTAAACTTGAACTTTTTAAGTAGGTAATTAACCCTTGACGGAACAATAGTACCGCTTATTATAGCGCTGTAAGGTCTTTGTGTTTGTAGCACGCGGAACATAGTTAAATTTATATACATGCTCTACGATGCTCGTAGTATGAGAGCTGGCAATAAATAACATTGAGGTTGGTTTAAAACTGTTTGTAGCTAAATATTTATAGCGCATTATTTACCAAAAAATAAAGGACATGAAAATAGACCCCAAAGACCTTCCAAGCGCTACATTTTGAACAAAATATTCGTATGATAAACTGAACTAAGCCTTATGGAATAATAACCAACTGAACCGAACAAGGACCATTGAATATTTACCACAGCAAAAAAGTAATAAACTGCGAGCGCAAATTAAAGATAAAATTACAGTCGAATCCTCACATTTTCCGCTAGAACATACGACTGTCCACTATGCCTATTTGAATTAAATATGCGTCTTTATCCACGGATGCATAAATTGTTTTTTTAATACAGTTGCTCAAAAGTGGTATTTTTTGTAGCTACGTATCATGCGGAAAGTTGTATTTTTCGTGCTTTTTACTTTTCTAAGGCGCCGGCGGCACCGGGCCGCCTACATCTTCCTCCTCCTCCACAACAGGGCAGCCCCCGCCGGCTCACCGCCTTTGGTTTTATTGTAATTTTCCCGCAAATGTATTAAAAAACGTCGTTTGGTACACGTGCGGAAGTGTCATTTTCACTCGTCCTGAGTCTCGACCCTTGCCTCACGGCTCGGGCCTAGACACCCCAGGACTCGTGCATAATGACAAACTTTCCGCACTTATATCAAAAAGTACTATTGTCAATCTTTAAGATTTATGTGAATCCCGCAACCGGAACCTGTATGAATTTCATATTTACGTAAATGCAATAACTGATATTGTTGGTACAGATGTGTACGAGATAAGTCCGTACGCGACGTTCGCGGGCCCTGCGGGTGACTCGCGCGCATACACGCTGCAGCTGCGCGCGCTCGCTCGCCACGACGACGACGCCGCGCCGCCCGCGCACCCGCCCTGCTGCGACGGTAATTTACATACCACTCCACTATATGCAACACGTCGGACATTCCATAATTACACAATACATGGCCAGCGACTCGCGCACTTATACCTATGCTATAAACTGGTAGGTATAGTGCTAACGTTTGGCTGGTGGAATGATAACTCTATCCTATAATCTCGCTAATATATCTAGGTGTAGATACAGCTCCTAAACAGCCGAATTGAACTCCCTTCTAGACTTTCACTACGAACGATCGCAAGCTCACTGCATCCAACGGAGTTCTAAGTCCTGTCAATCACTATCATCTCGTCCAATAAATGGTGCGCTGATTGGAGCGTAGCTATAGTTTTCTCGTGGTTGCAACCACGTATGGGCAAATAAGGTGGGACCCGCGCGTCATATAGCCCCCCCCCCCCCCCCCCTTCATACGATCATTCACGCTGAGCCTACGATGCCAAATCAGCATTTTAGAAAGTCATCTTGTTTTTCAGAAGAAACATGCGTCGACGCGTGCGACGCTCAGCGACGGCGCAGGCGCCGCCGCCATTACTGCCCTGATCATGGTAATTATAATGGTAATTAATCACACCTATTTTTGCTAACTAAGTACTGCAGCTTTATTATTATTGCGCTGCAGTTTACAAGCTATACCAGACGAATAAGTCCGCCGATATGGCGTCGAGATGAAGTCGACTGAATGCGTTCCAAATGGGATGCCTTGAACTCGCTAAACAACTATTAAAATTTTACTTAGTTGTGGAGGTGAGGTGCAATAGGGTATAAACAAACCCGAACAACTTACCAGTTTTTCAGCAATATGCAGAGTAGTAATAGCATGTTTATTGTTCCAGTTTCCTGAGGGCTGAGCACGAATATTCGAATCCTACTCAACGTAATCGAGAGTAACGTTATCGAGAAAATTTGTGTGACGTTTTGGAACAGCAGAACCCGTGAGCGTATATTCTACATATTTGCTAGTAAAATTTAATATGAAATTTCTCGACGGGAATACAATAAAACGTTACTACTCGATTACGATACGTAGAATTCGGATATTCGTGCTCGGGCCTCTGATAAATACCTAATGTTATTATATACACAACACTGACTATGTATAGTACTAATGGTAGCGTCTGAACAAAAATGCATAAAAAAGTAATTTTACGTAATTTGGCGATTATTTATTTTATTATGGTCAACCAATGCCATTGTATAATAGCGTGTTAACGTATGTGTCTGCTATGCTTTACGATAATGAGTTAATCGGTTAATTAATCTCTCTTCGGCAGGTTGTTCACAAGATTCAGGGAGTTGAGGAACGAAGTCGACAACTGCCAAATTATTTAGTTAAATAATATAAAACATACCCTCGGTGTAATTAGGAAATTCGATTAAACATATTGATATGTATACAAAATTTATACAATAATATTGTTTATTTATATTACAACTGTTTTTTTATTCAACCACCGTACTTCCTAAAATAGTTTCTTTTACTGATATTCATAGATAAGTAAGTAGTAATCAATGCAAATAAATAACGCAAAGGCAACTAAACAAGCAAATAAAAAAAATAAAAAATTAAATAAACACGATGAGGTATTTTCTCTGAAAAAAGTGATTACATGCATAGTTGGCATGAAAGCTTATCGTATGATACACATGACACATGCCTTCCTAAAATGACTTGTAGCCAAATGGCAAGTAAGTAAGTAAATAAAACATTTTAAGAAACCTATCACCACATTAAGTACCAAGAAAAACTGATAACAAGGCTGTGGTCTACTGTTTACAGTCCAAATTACAAAAAGCAAGTTCAACGTCTCGATTTTTTTCAACAAAATACAGACGTAATAAATAACCAACGTTATAAAGCCCGTTTTTAGCTTCGCCAGAGTTTGATAACAATCCTAACTAATATTATAAATGCGAGAGTAACTCTGTCTCTCTGTCTGTCTGTTTGTTACCTCTTCACGGGAGAACCGCTGCACCAATCTAGATAAAATTTTGTAAGAAGATAGTTTGAATATTGAGGAATAACATAGGCTACTTTTTATTCGGGAAAATTATATAGTTTCCGCGGTATAGCTATATCCGAAATCTACGCGGACGAAGTCGCGGGCAACAGCTAGTAATAAATAATACTTAACCCCTCGGACATCGTATTATAAAAGCTGGGTGCCATTGATTGAAATTGAAGTGCCATAATAGGGTAGGGTACTTACATATTCATTACCAAGTCGATATTTCATATTTAACGTAGTTCAATACCACACCTCAATTTGAATCGTTTGAAAAAAAATGCAGGTTCTTGTGTAATTTAAATGAACGAACGAAAGTAACGAAAGCGGATAAGTTAAACGTTAAAACTTTTTAAGGGCCAACCTTTTCAGCCTGTCAATTTGAACCCACATCACAAGTTGGCAAATTCAATAGCGTCGCAAAGAAGTCCAGTGCCCTAAGCACGACTTGTCGAATCCTGCGTCACGTAAAATCGTATAGTAAACTATAACGAGTTTGTATGACGTTTGGAACAGCGCCCGCCCGTGAGCGTATTTGGAACTAAAATTTAGTATGAGATTTCTCGATCTCGATACGATAACCGTAACGTAACGCAGGATTCGACAAGTCGTGCTTAGGGCACTGTCGAGGCTTGTTCGCAAAGTACATCTTACGTTGATAGGGTCCTTGTCTTAGTTTAGTATTACAGAGCCCGTGAAAATAATTCAGCTCTACTCCCACATTGTACAAGTAAACAGTAGGCTTGGTTTAATTTTTTACGTTTCTAGGGTTCCATACCTCAAAAGGAAAAAAGCAGAACCCTTATAGGATCACTTTGTTGTCCGCCTGTCTGTCAGTAAGTACATCCGTTTGCTAATCTTAAGGAAATCAGAACCCGTAGGTTACTTTCCCATTGACCTAGGATTATGAAATTTGACACAAAGCAATCCCCCTCCGACCCCCTCGGTGTGCGAGTCCTTCTCGCACCTGGGTGGTTTATGTTAACACTTACTATTTTGCTACACGTTGCTCAAATTTACATATTGCTAGTAGAACTGATGGCCGTTGGGGCCGTAAGGTTCCTGAGTGGCGATCGCGTACCGGAAGGCGAATTGTTGGCAGGCCTCCCGCAAAGTGGACAGTGGATCTGGTGAAGATCGCGAGAAGCCTTTGACTGCGGGTAGCACAAGACCAATTGTCGTGGAAATCCTTGAAGAAATCCTATGTCCAGCAGTGGAAATCTTCCGGATATTATGATGATGATGACTATTTAACCATCTCTATCTAACTAGAGAGGCAATTAAAAATAACTGTTGTTCGGAATATTTTTTCTGATTTACAAGTATAGTTTTGCAGGTTATTTTTTAAATAAGTTAAAGGTACCACACTGTTGCTAAAAATACTCTGACGCACAGTAACCGCAGTGACGTGACTCGCTTGTCACGTTTTTAATACAATGCTTAAAATATGCAGACGCCCATATTAAAAACGCGACCAGTGCCCTAAGCACGACTTGTCGAATCCTGCGTTACGTTACGGTTATCGTATCGAGATCGAGAAATCTCATACTAAATTTTAGTTCCAAATACGCTCACGGGCGGGCGCTGTTCCAAACGTCATACAAACTCGTTATAGTTTACTATTCGAGTTTACGTGACGCAGGATTCGACAAGTCGTGCTTAGAGCACTGTAAGTCATGTCACTGCGTTTATGCTGCGTTGAGCACCGGTATAGACGGTATGCAATAACAACGTGATTCACGTCACTGTGTTTACGGTTCGAAAGCGTGTTTTGAGCATCGGTGTGGTCGAACCTTTATATTGCGATGTTTTCTCGACAGTTGAGACGTTACAGAATCATAATTATGAATCCCTTTTCTTCTAGTCTAACTTTCATCCTGTTAAAAAACTGCTTTATAAATGTGATAGGCCACACAGACTTCAGGTTTCAGACTTATAAGGTTGAAGTAAAGTCCAAAATTATTACATTACATGTAAATAAGGTCTAATTTTAGTTACAATGTATAAAATTGCAGGTCATTCATGCGTTACAGATTCTTAGCAGAGTTTTACTGAATATTTATTCTATTATGCTATAATTATGTTCAGCAATAGGTACCTTACCTAAGTCGGCTAAATAATTAAACCATTACTAAAAATAACTAGGGATAAGTCCGCCTTTGTACTTGTATCTCATTGTTTGTAACTTGTCTTTATTTCTGTATTTTCTGTACAATAAAGCGTTTATTTACTTACTAGTTTAATGTGGAGGTTAGCTTACTGTCTCGCTTCGCCTGTACAACGCGCAGCCACTCTCTATTCCCAAAAGGACTCGGCTGTAACACTAACTTTCACTTATCGCGTTACCCACAGGGCTCGCCGTTGTCATAATTCCATTTTATTTAACACGAATTATTTCGCGGCCGCGCAACAAAATACCACTTTTATGTTTTCAACAATTTAATTTTTAAGTCTCGCTGGGATTTGCTAGATTTGAGCGCATCATAAATTAAAAAAATTCGACAAAGTAGTACCTAATTAATATGCGTAACTCTGATATGCAAATGTATTTGTAATTCCTGGTTTATGTTGTCATTTATTCATACACCTCGATGCGATGTTTACTTTGAGCCGAGTAGTAATATTTTGAGATCAAAGGTGAGCGTGAGTAATCTTCTTAATCTAGAAGTCAAGTTGTTTGAACGTATGACTGGAACTCTATTAAGAATTTGGGATTCTAATCTATGAAGTTATTAACTTGTGACAGTTGGCTTTCACATAGGACTCCAGGTCGTTTAACCGCAAGGATCGTAAGGATCGATTTACAGAAGCTCACTAAAATCTCGTCGAATCAAGAGACCCTTTCCTAAGTAGCAGGTTTAACAGTTGGATGGCTACATCTCACTGGGGTTTATTATACGGGTCAGAGACAAGCCTTTGCGAATCGGCTCGTTACTACTTCACGATTTTATTCCTTTTGTGGTTCAGTCTGAATCCTGAAAGAACGGCAATATTTAAAAGCTTTTATTTTTATGAAGCTATTGTTTGTTGTTACGCTATCACACTTTCAAAGTTTTCTAAAACGCATTCGTCCGTAATAGTTCCAAAACAAGTTTCGCAATATTACCCCGCATAACACGTTTGTATGCAAATTTTATTCGCAAAATCCGGACTGATGGGAGCGGGCCTGCAAGTGTTATCGGGACGGGCAGACCTCGCAAACTTTTGGGTTGACTTGATAACACGTCCCTAAATACAAGCTCTATGTCGATTACCTTATCATATACCTAAACGAAATTATTTGAATATTGAATTTACGGCAGACGGGCCTTATTTATTTAAAATCTCCTGGGGATTTGATTCGAAATTGATTCGGTGCGTCGAGTGCTCGAACCAGATTTTTTACGATGGATTTAGGTCAAATGGAAAACAATCAGAGTGAGTGGACATTAAAACATGCGAAGCCGACCGACGTCGTTTAAATAAATTAGCCGGTGGGAGAACGCTCATGTGCCTACCTAAATCAATACTTGGACCGTTAGGTAAGCTTTTTACATTACTGCAGAGGCCGGGAAAATAGGGATTAGGAGCCAAGTATAGATACAGGCATAACATATGGCAATCAATTTTCACGCCGATACGTACCTAGATGCTTTATATATAAAAAAAACTACTTGACGAAATCAATATTTTATTCGTAAGGCAACTAAAACCAAACTAGACTTAAATAAAATTATAACTTACGTGGGTGATTATCTCAGCGAGAATTTTTTTGTGCCAGAGCTGATAATCATAGTGTGGTCAATTTTTTTTTAAAGTTTCAATTTTTTTCTGAATAGAATACACAAATTCCTATCTTAAGCCAAATCACAAACTGTTATAAAAGTAATAAATGTTTATTAAAAAAAAAAATTTTTTTTGACGAAATTCTAATTTTGGGGTGGTGTCCAGTTTCCGTTTTTCTTGATACATATCTGCGATAATACTATAGCATCCATTTATTTAACTAAAATTGCATTTAATTTTATTCTTCATATCATTAGTTTAGGTATCATATAAGAATATATAAATAAAGATTAGTACATGAATTGATACTCAAAACTAGGCACTAAAAGTTGTCCGAGTAAAATTGTCAATTTTGGTGGCAAATATTGAAAATGTTTTTATGGTCAAACGAAACCCAATAAAACCAAAAAACTTGTGTTGACCTGTTCGTTTAGTTCCGCTCCTGACCTGAGCGATGACACACATACTATGTCTTGCTGGATCTGTCCGCTAGGTACGTAAGTATCTAATTTTGGTGTGTTAAAATACTTTTTAATGCAATTTTGGTGGTATATGTAACTAATGACTTAGCAATATTTGTTTTTGTGTGAACTGTATGTAAGGCGCGTTAACAGTTTTCTTTTTAAATATACATATTGATTAGGCCGGAAAAGTGCTGGGATAAAATCATGAAAACATTTTTTTTGGGGTGCCTCCCCTACATGTAAAGTGGGGATGATTTTTTTATTTCTCGCCCACCCCATAGTGTGGGGTATCGTTGGATAGGTCTTTCAAAAATATTGGGGGTTTTCGAAGATAATTTTTTTCTATAGTTATTCGTTTGAGTAATATTTAGCTTTGAAGTGCTCATTTTTGTTGGACTCGAGTGTCCCCCCCTCTACCAGAGATACTCTTGTATTGGGAAATGTGAAAAAAATCAGAGCAGTAGTGCATATAGTGAATTTGAAAGGAAAACTATCAGAGATAAGCAGGCTATACAGGTTTGTGAGAAATAGTTAATTATGTTTGTCTATGTCAGTAACCGATATAAATTGACCCCACACTGCGTACAGTTGGCTTAGGATTAGGGCTCTGCTAATACTGGTTTCAAATAAATGTTATGAAAATACGTTTAAATTAGGTATCTGTGCCAGGGCTTTTTCGTAATGGCTTAGGAACCCTATCCTACTGGGCGTGTCCGACACGCTCTTATCCGGTTCTTTATTCACAGAAAACGTGAGCATAGGAAGTGGACCTGGACGAGCCCGGATGGTGTAACGAGGAAGGAGATAGACTTTATCATGTCGATGAAAAAGCACATATTCAATTATGTCTCCGTGATCAGTGCAGTTAAAACCGGAGTGATGACCGTTTGGTACGAGGTTCATTGAATATCCAGCTCAAGCTTGAAAGGTCTCGATTGATGAAGTCTACGCTCCGTCCGGCACCCACTCAGCTCCAAAACCCTGAGAGTTTTCAGCTCGAAGTTCGAAACCGTTTCGAATGCCTAGGTATAGTTGAATTGAGAAATGTTTTTACATTGAATTAAGATTGATTTTTCCATTTAATTTGCACCAGTATCAAAATTTTGCCAGTAAATCTAATTTTGGTGGGTACAAGCAACTTTGGTGGCCAATAAATCTAATTTTGGTGGGAACAAGCAATTTTGGTGTCAACCAAATTACTAAAATCATAATATCTCTAAAACTACTATGTGTAATGAAAGGCCATTAGTACACAATATTGATTACCACTTGTTACGTAGTGTTGATACGTAATTTTGACTCAAACATCAAAAATAAAAAACACCACCAAAATTAGGTAAATTTCGAGCTTGTTGAAATTCACCCACTTATTTAATTCCATTCCCAACTTCCAAAGATTTTTCTAATGGCTGAATGCCATTATTCCGTGTCATAAATTGTCATTGAAACAATTTACCATTGAAAAACCCGAAATTTTGTATGAAATGCCATTGTAGGTAGTTTATGTAACTGCTATATAATGAGGGTCCTTAAAACACGAGTGTATTTTTATGAAACGAGGTGAAGCTGAGTTCCATAATAGGATTACACGAGTGGTTTAAGGCTTAATTATGTAGAGTTGCATAGATTAGGTATTTTATCTACACACATATTATAAGTACTCTAAGATGGGTTCAGAAGCCGCCGAAGGCGTAGCATACCTACCCATACCTGTCACGAATTTGACTGTTTTTAGGGTTCCGTGCCTCAAAAGGAAAAAACGGAACCCTTATAGGATCACTTTGTTGTCAATCTGTCTGTCTGTCAAGACCCTTTTTGTCTGGAACGCGTGGAGGTAGCATGCTGAAATTAATATGAAATACTCAAGCCTGCGGTCCCTTAAAGCTGTGAAAAAATCATACTTCTAAGTCAACGCAATCAAAAGATACACTCATTAAAAAGGCTATTTCTGTACAAATTGCCGAAATACAAAACCTAAAGGGTACTTCCAGTGTTGTCCTAGAAACTTGAAATTTGGTATGAAGATAGGTAGCACAACCACTCACAAAAGTCTCAAAATCTTAAATGGACAATACTGCTAACACTGGACTTCTTAAAACATTAGGGAAAAGCGTTAAAATCTTTTTACGGAACCCTCGTGCGCGAGTCAGACTCGCACTTGTCCGGTTTTTTGTTTAATTTACGAGTACTTATCACAAATGGTTCTCTAGTTTATCTATTGTTGAAGTTTTTATGTTAGTGTACCTTTTTAACAGATCACAAAATTTTAAGTATAAGTTGAAACCAGACATGACGACAGGCGCTAACATTGCCTGCTTGCTAATTAGAAAAGTCTATTACCACGGGACAGGGAGCAGGTGAACTTTTCTCGTTAATGTATTTCAGCTTTCAGGTTTATAGAGATATGCCACTGATGCAGCTTTTTATGAAAAAAGCTTCGTTAACTTTACGTTTAGGGAGCCATTGCAGCGAGAAAGACTAGTTTTAGCTCAGCATTAGTTTGAAATAGTTATTAAGGAAGATACAGACAAAGAATTTTGAATTTGTTTAGTACCTACAATAGGGCCTGAAGTTCTGTCGAGTAAAAAAAACAATTCGTATACATGCATGATTAAAACATATATAAGACTTATACATTTCGACCGTTGATTCCAAAAAAAT
Organism: Clepsis dumicolana; assembly: GCA_963691665.1. Taxonomy (NCBI): domain Eukaryota; kingdom Metazoa; phylum Arthropoda; class Insecta; order Lepidoptera; family Tortricidae; genus Clepsis; species Clepsis dumicolana. The sequence goes on along the minus strand of OY829516.1, from coordinate 10,144,671 downwards.
CGTAACTACAAAATGCTTGTTTCCAGGAGAGCGCAAAAACGATTTTAAATGCTTTGAGTCTTAATATTATGGTTTCTTAGTTAAACATAATTGAATATTTATGTGGCATATGTTATAGAGTTTTTCGTTTTAAAAGAGAGTACTGTTATTTTATTTATTTTGAGTTACGATATTTTACGAATCAATGGTCGATTTATAATTTTACTTCTATACATTTTGGGCAAGAAAATAGGTAATGATACTCGTATCACGAATACTACTAATATCCCTCTACGTGTTCCTACGAAAATGATACAACACAATTGAATATAAATTCACAAGAAATAAGAAACGTTTCTTATTTTCTGAAACTTTTGCTGTTTCATACTATATTAAACGGGACGGTGATAAAACGGTCAATTTCCAGAACGATTAATTTTTTATATAATGTTCTGGAGACAGTTTTGTGAAATGTGGCCCCGCAGCGTACACTGGTTATTTGGCTGCGCGAACATTTTCATATTTGATGCTGGTATTGCGGTGGGGCACGACACCTACTATTTTGCTACCCTGTAAATGTAAATATGGTATCACTTTAGAGGCAATGACGTGTTTCATATTAATATGTTTTATTTGGTGGGTTGTTACTAGCTTCCTAAGGCGGTTTCGATCCTCCTTATCTTTTGTCAACGTCATAAAAGGAACCTTTAATTGCACATTCACTTTCAGTTCAAAGTTCGAAACTATAAAGCAACATAATCAGATTTAAAATTTGCTCAATCTAGACACTGTATTATTTGAAAGTATCATTTAACATAATTATCATGTAAGGGTGCGTTACTTACCACCTAGTCTGTTCGTCTGTTCAATTCGGACTCGAATTTTCACCTATTATTTATTTTAAATAAATGTTTTTTTTTCTTCCAAAGAAGTATTTCTATAATGTGATAAAAAAAGCAATGAATGCATACATAATCTACCTGTCTCCGTAGTCGTAGCGCACCAGAATTACCCAAATGTTTTAATAGAATCAAGTAACCCCTTCCTGTAGATACTTAATGTCGCGGAATAGCATTGGGTATTTTTATCACGGAAAATTGCACAATTCCCGAGGGACGGGGACTGACAAAAACCGATGTCTACGCGAACGAAGTCTGAAATGTGTCAGGTAATTGTTTGTTTTATGTTTGTCGAAAACGGCAAAATAGACGAGCAAAGGGAAATAATATGTGATCAATAATTTTGACATAATTATGTATATGCTCAAATATTAAGTACATATACCCGTGTACTATTAGGAAAGCAAGTCCTTTGCATAAAGTTTTATGTAATGTCAATAGCCTATTACTGGATGTATACCCTCCTGTAACTGCCCACTTTGCCAATATATCTATTAGAAAATAAATTGCTATATCCATAACTGTTACCAAGAGCCCTGTGAAAATATTAATACACAGTATAGTTAGCAGTACAAAATAAAATTGGTAAGTGGTAATTTACCTTAGGTATAACATAGGTAGACTTACGTCGTAGGGTAAAGCCAAAATGTTGATTTTGGATTTATTCCTTTGGGATATCTTCCCCTATACACTTGAGTGTCTTATTTAACTTTGTGACATACCTAACATATAAGTATTTTATAACGCTCTATACAAGTTAGTGATGGTATGACAGTTCTCGCGAGAAGTAGAAACTAGCAGCTGCGATTTCATAAATATTGAGATGAATTTTGGCTCTGTGATAAATAAATTCATCATACCGTTGTAGATGGATGCATTGCGCGCTTAGTGACTCGCTTCAATGAGAAAAAAAAGCTCATCTCTATTCAGTAAACTGAACTTAATATCACAATATTGGAGATTAAATTTCTTATGGAGGACTATCAATTGTGATTAGTCTTCAGTCCACTTTATTATTAGTAACACAGTGAAAGAATCTAACTCTAACCTTCAACAATCACTACAGAAGTACAGATACTACAACTGAATGGAATTGAAACTGTAACCCATTTAGGGCACTCAGTCGCCGCCGGCTGTACAGTGATAGTCTAGTTTGCTAACTGGATCTTAGGCGAGCCGAGAAGAGTTCTTTAACTGCATTCTACGACTTCAACGTAACACCCGTATAAGTTAGTTAAGACTGTAATCGAGCCGAGCTTTTTATCTATATTTTTATTTAAACGTGCAAGGTTTTCATTCTAACATTTAATGGATAAATCTTATACGTATTTGACTTCTCAGATCTGACTAGACTACCTGTAGTCATTATCATTAGCCTCAGGTTCAACTCTTTTGACTGTAGAGCCTTTTATGACTATGCTATTACTGAACTAAAAACAATTACTTTGCTCACCCGCGACCACTAACGACAAATAGTTATATCTGTGCGGCAAATGTATGTTTCCATGCAACACCTCCGCCTCCACTGCTACACGAATCAACACATGCCACACAGACCCAACTACCACCACCACCACTATACTAAACGCTGACGCGTTTCGGCACTCTCCACGAGGCCATTTACGAAGCACAACAACAACCGCTCAACATGCCACCACTTCCACTACTGACATATGTAAACCATGTACTCAACTTAGTTAATGACAAAACCAACGTACCCACTAATATTTTATAAATTCCAAACTAATTAATTCATAAATATGGACCTCCGCAAAGTAACGCCTAATTCAGTAAATTATGCTATTACTGTATAAATAGAGTCTAGCTAGACCATTGAGCTCAACGCAATCGTTCTCTTTGTACATAATAAAACGTACTTGAACAAAATAATTCTCGTAGTACTTATCAACGAAGTTTATTCTGGCTATCTGGTCCCTGATTGTAAGTGCAACCAATGATCTATATCGATTGCAAGGTCCATATAATTGCGTTGGATTAGGTAGCCATACAATCTCACGATAGAGATTGATCTCGATGACATAGAATCAGGTACCTACCTGTAATTAGATCTGTACCTAGCCGTCTCCGTCGACGGTTGCGAGTCGCGATCAATTTGTTACTATATTTTGTAGCATTTTAAAAGACACTATTGGTTTGATATTTTATTATGTTTTAGGAACATTGTTACGTTGAAATGTAGGATGATTCGACTGTTGTCCAGTAATCCTTTTGATACATGTAATCATAATAATAATGTACATATTTCTATACCTACTCTAAAAATATGGACGGTCACAAGAATGTGCGCGGTTCTGATTCACAAAGTGCAAATAATTATTAACTATTCTACTATAGTATATAACTTACGTTCCTCTATATCATGTTGTTCACCTACCCAGTTGATGCGTAATCTAATAGTGGGTATTTAATTGATAAGACAGAACTATTATTCGATTGATAAGCACCTAAGTAGCAAAGTAGTACCTAAGTAGCCATTACACTACAGTACATGAACAAAATAAATGCTACAAATTTCATATCTATTCAAGAAATGCTTCCCGAAATAACTACGTGAATAATTAAAACTACTTACTGACATAAAACTAATAAGAAAGGCGACTTGCAAGTAAAAAAACCTATTTAAATAACGCCGGTGGAGATTGTTTTTAAGTAGGCTCACTCCTTGCGCTGAGGCAGAAAAGATTAATTGCGGAATCGACAGTTTTAATTAGTTTCGTAATTAACAGGCTGGCGCCTTCCACGCGAACTAAAATAAATTACCTTTTAATACAATCACTTCGGCGGACTTTGATTAAATTGTTAGTCTACGGCGACATCGTCTGTTTGCAGATTCTTTGAGATTTTACCAAAATTAAACGCATACTTCTTAAGCAGGAATTTATCTCTGACTGAGCTCGGAATAGACAAGATTTTGGGCACGGGGATTCTTAGGATAGCGGACGTTGCTTTTCATAAATATTTGTTTGGACTCCGAAGGTTTGGCGCACTTTTCTTAAAACAATAATTTCAGAAATGTCAGATATTGGAAGAATACGTTTAACTGTAAAACAAGTTAATTTAAATGTCGGTGGATTGAGATTTTTTCTAAAGTTTCTGATACATTCGCCCTATTGTAAATCTCTTTACCAAAAATAATTTTCTATAGCTTGAACGTCATAATCATAACATAAACATACAAGTAAATCATCCTCGATAGTCTTTACTTAAGACGTTGTAGCTACTAGTTGTAGCTTGATTGATGCAACTACCTACCGATGACGCTTGGTTGTCACATCATTCACATCATTCTCATTATACATCAGTCGAGAGAGCGAACCGAATCCGTTAAAATCCATTTTATTTAATCCAAAAAAGAATGCGGCACATTGTACCAGGCGTAATTCGTCACAATCGGAATGGTGACAATTCCCTCGGGAGAGCTTTGAGAAAAATTGTCGCTAACGAGCTTGTGTCCCCCCCCCCCGAACCAACGTCCACCCCCCCGCCCTTTTAATCCGCGTCCCCTTTATCCGCACCACTTTAAAACCCCTTTTTGCTATTTTCTGCACGAGAGAATTATCAAGAAAAAGTAAAGAGAACATTTAATCGTTGTCTACCTATTTTTCAATTAAGCATTATTAATTTGCTTTATTTTTCCTGCCGTCATCCCAGCTTTAAAGCTTTCTTTGGGGAGACTTGCAATTAGAATTATACGGGAAATGAGAGTTATTTTTTTACTACTTTTAGAGATCTCAAAATGTATCAAAGTTAAGGTTAATATTAACAGGCAAAGTTCAACAATATTTTGACTGTTTGTCAAATGTTCATAGCAAAAACTTCTCAACTCGTAGTAAGTATTTTATGTATCTTAACATCAAATAAATCCCACAATCTTGAACTCGATTTAAAAAGTATCCATCGGACTTATGAAATTATTTAAATCTTTCAAAGACAGCCAAGACCGAGAGACGTTGGAATAGGCAAATTTGTTCACAGAGTGCGCTCTTTTCGATAGCATTCAGCCTCATTAGCGATTTTCCATTCGAACGAGTCGCCAGAAAGACGGGGAAAGATGCTGGCAACTCTTATTCTCATAATAAGAAAGCGGAAAGCTGGTTGAATTGGAGAAAATGGTATCCTACCTGCGTTTTCAGTTCGGTCGGAAAATCATGTATCTATTGTTAGACGCTCGGGAGCTAGTTGAGTGAAGTACCACTATATCTTCGCGTACAGGAGTGGTAACAAAATTCAGCTCTTGGTTGTAGATTGGTCTATCAGTTTGTTTACAAAACGTAAGACGGTTTACTTTGATAATATCGTCGGTGTTAAAATAAGTACAATAGAACTTCTATAGCAAATCGTTTACCAATAATTAACGTCGATAATCCGCGGGTGCTTCAAATTGGAAGGCAGCTAAATTTCAAACGCAGATTGAAAATCAAGTTCTGCTCCAAATCTATTCCATTGAAGCGACGATCGGAAATAGACCACGCGCCTTTTCCCATTTCGTTTGACGACCGCGATGAAAAATGTTCAACAAAGGATTTTTAATCAAGCAATCAGTGCTGTCTCCTTTATTTACAGTTAGTGGGGCCATCAGCGCTAGTTAATCTCCGGTTTAAGCCGACTACTCGGGCTATAATCATAAAAGCTCAACTTTCCACTGAGTGGTAATTGTAATCGACCACTTTCCATCCATTAGCCGGGATAGGCCGCGGGTAGCCACGCACTGCACTCGGAATAAGCCGCGACGGATTTAGAAATTTGGTTATCTCAAGCTGGCAGATTGGCCGGAGCCTTGCTAACGATATATGTACAGCTATGTACAGCTGTGTAAGAACACTCCAACCAAATAGACCCTTCAATATTTTAGTGGGCAAGCCGTACACTGAAATCAACTGTAAGAAAATTATTCTTATTATACTCATTATAGAGAGAGTAAGAGTGATTTGCACGACAGTGAAGAGCAGAAATTAAATGAAGTTGCCAGTTTCTTCGTCATTTATATGTTATATTTTTGATGTAGTATAATTGAATATGGCAACAATTGTGTGGAAAAATCTATTTTCGCTTTCCTATGTTTTCTACTCATATTTCAGCGTTCAAAGCTGATTTAGTATCGAAAACTAACACTAGAGAATAATACTAAGGCCTGACGAAGCCTGCGCTGTGGATCTAGTTAAGACGAGTACAAAGGAATTTGTTAGAGTAAATTCGTCTTAGGTACTCATCTTTGTACACATGTTAACTAGGGTTAATTATCCAATATTTTTTCTACTGGCGACCAAAGGGCTAGCAGCTATTTCTCCCAGCGAATCCTCATCGTTGTTCAACGGGACAACGCTGCCAGCCTTCTGAACACCATGCTAGGGGGGGCATATTCAGGTTTAGGTTAGTTTTAAGTAATTATGGCTACTTTTTAAATTGAATTATATTTTCGGTGGTTTCTTTTCAGCTCTTCAATTTCAATCATTTGCACCCAGATTTTGTCGGATTTTCACCCTATTTGCCTTAACATTAAGAGTAAAGATGACTAGGATTGTTTGCCAACATTAGGGTAGCTTACCCTAGCAGGTAGGCCGAGCAGTGTACGCCGTCGGTAACGGTCCGCCGGAAAGGACGCACTTTGTTCCACAGAAGCCGTCGGCGTCGCGCTCTGCGTCCTGCCTTTACCCGTTCGGAATAATTTATGCACTGTTTGTTACTGTGGTTGCTGGGTCAGCGAGTTTGCCGATTTGTTTTAATTACGATTTGATGGTTAATATTATGGGTAATTGTCCTAAGTTTTATTACGCTTTACTCGTGGCGTGTGTTGTGTAGTCAAATACCTTATCTACATAAATACATTTGATACCTACTTACTAGTGAACTAGAGTTTACTTCTACAGATAGTTACGTTAGATGTTTAGGGAGGTATTTTCAACTAATAAACAAATTTACTAATACCATCTTAAGATTTGGCTTGGAGATTAAAATTTGGAAGTCAAATCCTTTAGTTAGTTATCCTAATTACAAATGTAGCTTGATCAGCACAGGGACACCATTACAGGCACATATAAAACTAGTTTGTACAACAATGGGGCCTAGGTCAAATTCCGCTTGCTAACTTTTTTTTTTACTTGTATGTAATGGTATATTACATATTTCAACATCCAATTCTCACTACACCGCAAATGCACCTAAATTCGCGTATGTGGTTGGACAGTGCACATTCCGGGGCGTGACGCTTCGGGACCGCAAGCGTGACACGGCGGCGTTTGCCGTTTGTTAACGGTGCCCACTTCACGCTCTCTTGCGTGCCTGTGACGCCTGTACAGGTTCCCACCTGAATCAGCTGCCATAGATGCTGATATTTAAACTGCACTTAACCCTACCTATTTTTTACAAGGCGCTTATACGGGAGTCGTTTTTAAATGGTCTAATTTCTTTGATCTGACACTGAATTTGAGTTGAGGCGAATGGATGTAACGAAACTAAAATATCACCTGTACGAGTTCAACTTGTCGATTTCAGTATTATCCTTCATCACCAGCCTTTTTTACGTCTCACTGCTGGGCACAGGCCTCCTCTCACAATGAGAGGGCTTGGGCTATAGTTCCCACGCGGGCCCAGTGCGGATTGGGAACTTCACACACATCATTGAATTGCTTCGCAGGAGTGTGCAGGTTTCCTCAGGATGTTTTCCTTCACCGAAAAGGTCATGATAGATTACCAATGCAGTTCCGCACATAAATTCCTAAAAACTCAGAGGTGCGAGCCGAAGTTAGAACCCACGACCCTCTGATTGAGAGGCCACAGGTCAAATCACTAGGCTATCACGGCTTTTTATCCTATTAACTCAAATAGCTATGACATATACGAGTACGCGCTTATACACTTTCATCAAGTCGATAAATTGATTTGTGAAAACTACCGAACAGTCTATACCTACTATTCATACCACCAGCGCGCAATTCAGATTAGTTTTAGTTCAGCAACACAACGAGTGATCAGTTAACGACCAGTGCGGGTGGCGTATTAATTTGTGTGTGTGCATGTTAATGAAGAGCGATGAGATTCGATTTCTGATATAACGAGCACTACCCGCCCCGGCTTTGCACGGTTTTTTGCAATATCTACCTATAAATTAAATTAGCATTCATTATACTTACCTACACATAAAACTCCCAGAAAAAATACGTAAATTATGGTGAAAACCTCATCAGAATCCGTTCGGTAGTTGTTGAGTTTATGTCGTTCAGACTCAGACAGACAATAAACGGGTCCGACGACGAACGCATCTGATAAATAAATGATCTGGCGATTAACGAATCTGACGAAAATCGTATCTGACTGATATAGTAATATCAGAACAAAACAGGTAAGTAGGTTGTTTGAATATCATAGAAGAAGGCCGTACAGTCAGCGTCATATATATATACGATTTGTATGGTGTACCGAACTATTTGATCACTTTGGATGTCACCATATATATGACGCTGACTGTACATCCATCTTCTCGCAGAACATCAAACATTTATCACACAGATCACACATGTAACATGTAATATCACCATACGATTTGTATGGTGTACCGAACTATTTGATCACTTTGGATGTCACCATATATATGACGCTGACTGTACATCCATCTTCTCGCAGAACCTCAAATATTTATCACGCAGATCACACATGTAACATGTAATTGGACACTACATATAATGCACTCGTTATTCTTGTTACGGGATGTTTGCTTTGAATCGCTGAACCAAAAAGCTAGTTCTTATTAGAGTTACATAAGAGTTAAATGGGTTATTTATTTAATGTTATTCAGACTGTCAAGAGCAATAAAACGCATCGTATTAAATATTTTCAAAGTTAGTGTATGGAATTTGACTTGGCTCTTGAGTGTAATAATATGAATGTCATAATAAAGGAACTTATTTTTAAAAGAATGAAATGAGGTTACACTTTCAATACAATGTCATAAGTAATAAAATTTCTGTAATGTTACAACTAGCATGACAAATCATTACGATCGCCTAAATTTCCATCCCATGTAAAATCATCAAATACTATGCATAATTATAGTCTTTAAGTATTACGTAACTATAGCGAACTAATTAACAATACGGTCATTAACTAGAAACATCAATCAATATGTCTACACTGTATCTTTTTTTTATTAATCATCATTATTTTTGGGGTTCCGTTTCAAAAGATCGTGACCCATTTAAACGAATACAAAGGATGTGTCTGTTCATCCTTTTCTCTCGTCCTTAAGAGTGACGATCCTAGTGGTAGAGTATCAGCTACTCTACTCAGACTTCAGTCACCCGTTTAACTTTCTGATAAGACGCAGTATCTACATTCCCCCTCACTTAGTCAAATAAGTTAATCTTGGCCTTCCCGTGCCATGTTTTATTTTACTCTTTAGCAAAAACGATATGACGTAAAAGTAGCAAACAAGTACCTAATAATAACGAACCGCCAAGTAAATCGCACATTGCGCTGAAGATAGAGGAAATAATAATAATATTTCTATCGAGGAATTCGTAGCGTATTTTGTTTGTAGTTACGGAACCTTCAATGCTGGAGCCCAACTTGCATGTGATCAGTTTTTTTTTTAAAGTTCCTTTTACTTTATTACTTCAAATTTATATTATTAATTTTAACGTTAGTATACACAAATGCTATCTGATAAGGCATAACGACTAAGATCTTCAAAAGACGGTGACGCAACACCAAGATAGTTCAGTGAAAATGCACGGAAATAACGTTTACTTTATGAATATTCAACCAAAATCATTTAAATATTTTGTAGTGGCCGAAAACATCTTGGGTATTTACAGAAACTTTACCATGTTTAGCACGCCTATCAAATTCGTAGTTATAATTCGAATTTTAGCAGAATTGACACTAGCCGGGTATATTTTATTAACAAGTGGCGCCGCATCACAAGATATAGCACTGTTCTTGAGCAACTTTCACGCCATCGTTTCTTTACTAGTTTCATGGTACTATTCGAAAACGTACATAGAGTTCGTTAGTTATTTAACTAATAATCATATTGCTTACAGAAGTAACACGAATTATTCTGACAGTATCAACAAGCACATTAAAGTAGGGTTCCTCATTTTTGTCGCGTATTTTATAACGCTCTCGATCATAATATTTACTTTCATGCACAGCGATGTCAAGTTTATATCTTCGAAAGCAGCAATGTCTTTAGTGATTTTTAATAAAGCTTACAACCATTATCGATATCATCTAGAATATGCTTTCATGTATTTAAATCTGCGCACAATGTCCGAACAACTAAAATGCATCACGCTCGGTGTTAAAAGTGTAGTGACTATTAATTATTTGAATAAACTAAGCTTTGAATCAAACGTAGATGAAAATGACACGGAAATATTTGAGGTGATGTTCAAAAACTGGAGTAAAACATTCATAAATATCAAAGAAAGTTCAACTCTTTTCAACAAAATGTTTGGTATCCAGGTACTTAATAATTAACTAATTTAATTAAATTGTTTCCAACATTCACTCTCATATCAAGTGCGTGTTAATTAGGCGTGTATATCTTTTTCAGTTTACAAGTACACTTTTTACACATGTGATATATTACATAACGGTGCTCTACACGATTGTGGCATTAGGTATTGCAGTAAGTAAATAATCTATCCTTAGTTAAACTTATATTTATAATCAGAACCATTTTGATAAAAATCCAACTGAAAAATGCACTGGTAGTACCTAAGGGTTGCCATACTGTTGGAATCAAAACGGCACCAGGTGTTCCGGATATACAAACCAAGTTTTCTTTTTAAAATTTCCGTTTCCTTAACCATTTTTTTTCCTTCCCTCAACGTTGCATGACTAAATTGTATATCCTAACAATAAATTAAGAGTACAATTCTTAAAATAATGTCATTGACCAATAAATATTTTATAGGATCAAAAGAGGGGGCTTTACGACGGCATCCCACTACTTGCTACTTCGTTCGTGTCCATGCTAGTGCTGTTCATGGTAATCCAAGCGGCACATCAGCTAAGAAAGAATGCGCATGATTTGATCCTCTGCTTGCAACAAGCTCGTACTCTATGTTTGTATTCAGGTAATATTATTATTATCTCTAAACATTATTCTACGTGTTAATCGCTAGAATTATCTTGTTTTACTCCCTTATTCATAAACGCATATTAAGCTTGATCTTCATTAATTTGAATCTATCTGTCACTTTTAAATTTGCTATATTAAAATTTGCTTGTTTGATTTGTAGTTTAGACCAAATCTAGCAAGTTAGACATACTTACAGTGATCTGATTGGTTTGAAGTTTTTATAGATAGGTATGCTAAGTGAATGACAATGCTAGTTATAAAATAATACATTACCTACTGCAGAGGCCGGGAAGAAAGGGGTTGCCGGACGCAGGGGTTAGACGGCCGAATAACACGAGGCAAGCTATAGCACGAGTCCGGCGACCCCTGTTCCGGCCGAAGCTTGTATAGTGCTTTTCTCAAACATTATAGGTAAGGGAACAAAATTTAAATAAAAACGGTTTTATCAACTGTCTGCTAGTCGACTAGCCTCCTTCAATGATCGAGAGCTGTGCCCTAAGCCCTGGCTCTGTCCCCACTGGATGGCGGCGACCTCCTGCAAGATCAGTGCCCTAAGCACGACTTGTCGAATCCTGCGTCAAGTAAAATCGAATACTAAACTATAACGAGTTTGTATGACGTTTGGAACAGCGCCCGCCCGTGAGCGTATTTGGAACTAAAATTTAGTATGAGATTTCTCGATCTCGATACGATAACCGTAACGTAACGCAGGATTCGACCAGTCATGCTTAGGGCACAGGTCCTCGCTGGCCGTCGTCGGCGTGTAGATAATAGCGACCAGTAATGGACTTTCATACATATTTTTCTAGCGTAGTAATTAATAGGGCTTAGTTTTAGTTTTAAGCGGCCATCGCCATGAAGATGGCCACGCCCTGTGCCCTAAGCACGACTTGTCGAATCCTGCGTTACGTTACGGTTATCGTATCGAGATCGAGAAATCTCATACTAAATTTTAGTTCCAAATACGCACACGGGCGGGCGCTGTTCCAAACGTCATACAAACTCGTTATAGTTTACTATTCGATTTTACGTGACGCAGGATTCGACAAGTCGTGCTTAGGACACTGAACCTACTGTGTGATAAAAGAATACCTATTAAGATGACGATAATAAGTTTAATAGGTACGTGTAATAAGTTTAACGTGGCTCTATCTATGTGTGCCACCGTAGCTGACCGATTCAAACGCGTTTTATATTAGAAAACTAGTTTAGTCATCAAGGTTCTAAAATAGGTTTTAACCAAATCGTTGATTTTAATTTTTTTTCAGGTTTTCAAAGTTTTCAACAAAGTTGTATTTATTTAAATGTTTTTATTGTTCCAGGCGATACTCGTCACGCTTACAGAGCAATAAAGGAATTTGCCCGGATCGTAATAACACGGCCGATATCCATAAAAGCCTTTGGCTCTATTTATGTTACTATGCCATTAATTCCTACTTGTTTGACCATCGCGACGTCGTATACTGTCATAGCGCTACAGTCTAACAACGTTCTATAAATTTATGGAGACAAATAGTTTTAAATATAGTTAATATTTGGAACAAGATTCAACATCGATTAAACCATTAAAATACTTATTGTGTTTTGATAAAAAAAAAAAACACTGTTTGACCTTGGTTTGACCTAACAAGCAGATGAACGTGGGCTCCATTCGAGCCCGGACACATGTGAGTTTTCAATGTAAATTTATCATGAGTTTTTCGGTGATGGTAAACATCGTGAGGAAACTTGCACACTGCTACGAGTTGCTATAAAGGTGTGTGTGAAGTTCCCAAAACGCATGTTTTTTTCTAAATAAAACGATGAAGGCAAACGACCAAATGGAATATGTGAGACACTAGGGCTGTTTGCACAAGTAGGGTACAAACGCTGTATTTGCCGAACTGTTCCCTTAATATAAGGAAAGTGAATTCAAATTACCCATCGCTGGGACGCGATGTCAGCTGCTTGGAGCTCTCTTATTATTTTACCGTCAATAATATCAACTCTTTCCTCGCGTGGATATGTACATGGCAATATTTTATTCCGTACATCAACGCATCTTATTACTTGTAAAGTTAGTGTATGAAATATGACTTCTTTCCAAGGCTCTTGGCTGTAATAATATTAATGAAACCTTATCAAAAGTAATTAAATTTACTGTAGTTACTGTAATGTTATATTTTGTAAGCAAATGTGCTTATTAAAAAAGTTACAGTTGTTAAAATTGTTGATACCACTCAACAGTCTCTTAATTAATTCACTTGAATGTATCGTGAGTATACAAGGCGCGATTTAGTAGTACTTACTTAAAGAATGGGATGTACCAGTTTTTGACAACCTATGCTAATTCAAAAACCATTTCGAGGCATAGGTTTTCTTAACATTTTCCAATCATCAGATTTTATTCTAATGATTTTATTAATAAGTTATTGCTATTTTTTCATTTCACTTTATTTTGACCTTAATCGTTGTGACGAAGACTTATCGAAGACACGAAGCTCTTGTATTTTTTATCTACACACATATCATAAGTCCTCTATAATGCGTTCAGAAACCGTAGGAAATGACCAGCATTGCAGCACGACCACGCCTTCGCCGCCAGCCCCAGCACCACCACCACCCCAGCAGTAAAGTAATAGTCATTACGACATCGAATTCGGTATCATAATGACTTTTCGATATCAAATTCGATGTATTGAATTTGAAAACCAACGTAATTTACAATCGTAGTGAAATAAAACGGATCACTCACGTATATAAGTCATGTTCGGTCCGACATGTATAAATAATAATGCGATATTTTTTTTTACAATAAAAAAAAACAGTTTACGAAACGTCAGCTCGGTATGTTTGTCTATGATTAAAAAAAAACAGTCAAATTCGTGACAGATATGGGTACCTATGATATATGCCTTCGGCTTCTGAACCCATCTTAGAGTACTTATAGTATGTGTGTAGATAAATTATGTATGCAACTCCACATAATTAGGCCTTAAAACACTCGTGTGATCCTTTTACGAAAACTCAGCTTCGCCTCATTTCATAAAAACACACTCGTGTTTTAAGGACCCTCATTATGTAGCAGTTCCATAAGCTACCTACTATTACATAATCTGTGGTCGGTCTGCTGGGAGTCCTAATTACAGCTGTGGTGTACATTCTTATTTTAACGTAACATTCAGTCATACTTTTGTAACGACACCGTTACAGTGTCTTCTGAGTAAACACTTCTATTATACAATATAGCTATTTACAAACTTAAAAATAACTTAACTACATTAATTAAACTAGAATAAAGAAAATACAGTACTTAAAACTAAAGATCCTTAACTACCGTAAGCCTAATCAAGTATCAGTACAAGGATTTGTTGCTATTTTAACGCGACAGGTGTTATACAGCGGAATAAAGGAATGTCATGGCCTACGGGACAGGGGAGGTCTCGCGCGGGGCAGGGGAGCGAGGACTCATTACTTTACCCGAGCGACGACACCGTACTACACATCTCCTACTTAATTATTTGTCGCTAATCTTTTATTTTATAATTGACCTAACAATTATAGTAAAAATAAATACATTCAGTTCCTGCATATACCTAATAAATTAAAAGTGAAGTGTGTTTACCCGCTGGGTGAGTGTTGCAAATTATTAATAATAAGAAATACTAATGTGAATCAGTAGATAGTTGCTTTCACGCCTAATATTACTTTTCATATCATGTACTTAGCTTGCTTCACCACATTAATATTAGGAGTGTTATTGTAGTTGATAATTCAAAGAACCTAAATCTCTTTGTTCTTTTTAGAATAATTAATATCTACCCTCTTGTCAAGAAATATCCAATGTAATCTAGATTTTGATTAATTAGTACAATAATATTAATTATGTAAAACCCCAGCTATTTTAATTGAACTGTTGCACCGTTCTTCTACACCGTTGCAACCGTTAACGAAATTATAACGAAATATTAACGTTAACGAAATTATAACCATAATTATTTAGTTAATTTTGTATGCTACTGCAACACCATTGATCACTATTTAATGCTTTTGGTAGTCCATCCTGCTAGTAGTGCTTTCACCTTCACTTCCCGTCGGATGTTGCAGTCAGTAACACTAATTCGGACTTTTCGCTAAATGGCTAAAATGGGACTTCCAGGGTTTTTGCTGCCAGCTACGAAGTCTACGTGCACTGACCACTCCCACCACTGCTACGGGTCCGACAACACCCCGGAACTACCCGTGACGTCATCGGACGCGCGCACTACTCGCCGCGCGCAGCACTACAGGGAAGTGGCTGTCCAATAAGACAGTGCTAAGTGTTCACGGCTTACTTATTTACTTTCTTTATTTTAATTTATGTGAATACCTAGACTCCACCCCTGAGATCTATTTAGTTAGCGTTGGCAAAATTGTAAACTTTTTTATTTTTAGATTAAACATTGTAAAAATTGTTTTATAGTTTAATTATTCCCCACCTAAATAGCGAGCGTTACACTTTTGTTACAAAATAAAAATGAAATAAAATAAATAAACACTTACGAAGCAAAAGCTGGTTTGATATTTAAATATCAAATAAAAAATAAAGCCTGTTCTAGACAACGGATAAACATACTTATATAGATAAATACATACTTATATACATATCAAACATCCAAGACCCGAGGACAAACATTTGTATTCATCATATAAACATCTGCCCCGACCAGGATTCGAACCCGGGACCTCAAGCTTCATAGTCATAGTATGTTAAATTACTTAATCAAATCGTTTCAATGTACAATTTTTTTTAAAAAGGTCACTGAAATTCACAACATTGAATGTCATACGACGGTTTCGGGCCATTTGAATTTTTATCTGACAGCTTTTCATAGGTCGCTTTGACGTTTCATTCAAACACGATTATTTTATTTACGATATCTGAATCGAAATTTCAAACTCACCATGTATGAATTAAATGCTTTATTGTACAAAAATATAGGTAGGAACAAATGAGGAACATTAAGATACACTAATGATCGCTTAGAGTGACCACCGTGCGCGCAGTAGTCGGAAAAAGCGGTCCAACGTTTTCACTTTACGTATTATTTTATAGACAAGAATTTCAAAGGTAATACTTCTGGTTTGAGTTTTATAATATTCCTGCAACTTCTGCACGTATATTTCTGTGAAAGTTTTCTTGTTCATTTTGTCGCAAGGTCATTAAAATCAACAACAAATATCGGTATCATGTGGTGACATATATACTACTGTGCCCTAAGCACGACTTGTCGAATCCTGCGTTACGTTACGGTTATCGTATCGAGATCGAGAAATCTCATACTAAATTTTAGTTCCAAATACGCTCACGGGCGGGCGCTGTTCCAAACGTCATACAAACTCGTTATAGTTTACTATTCGATTTTACGTGACGCAGGATTCGACAAGTCGTGCTTAGGGCACTGAGGGTCGAGCACGACTTTACGAATGCTGCGTAACGTAAAATCGAATAGTAAACGTTGTCGAGTTTGTATGACGTTTGGAACAGCGCCCGCCCGTGAGCGTATTTGGAACTAAAATTTTGTATGAGGTTTCTCGATCTCGATACGATAACCGTAACGTTACGCAGCTTTCGTAAAGTCGTGCTCGACCCTCTGTACTACTGTAGTACTCTACTACTGTAGTCTTTGGTGACATGATTGACATTGACATGACATGTTATGTGTAAGTGTTGCTAGTCAGATATTGCAAAAACGTGCATTGGGGTGCGTTCAAGCGAAAAAATCTGTTATCTTGATCAAACCCCCTCATTGTAACGTCAAAGTGAAAAAATCTGTTAACTTGATCAAACCCCCTCATTGTAACGTCATTGCCTTAGCTAACATTTTTAATTAATAAAAAAAAATGCCATTATTTCCTACTTGTCGGACCATCGTGACGTCGTATACTGTCATAGCGCTATAGTCTAACAACGTTCTATTAATTTATGAACTAAAAAACAATTACTTTGCTCACCCGCGACCACTAATGACAAATAGTTATATCTGTGCGGCAAATGTATGTTTCCATGCAACACCTCCGCCTCCACTGCTACACGAATCAACACATGCCACACAGACCCAACTATCACCACCACCACTATACTAAACGCTGACGCGTTTCGGCGGTTTATTGTGATAAACAGTTTTAAAGTTCATATTTATTTTATTGTGATAAACAGTTTTAAAGTTCATATTTATTTTATTGTGATAAACAGTTTTAAAGTTCATATTTATTTTATTGTGATAAACAGTTTTAAAGTTCATATTTATTTTATTGTGATAAACAGTTTTAAAGTTCATATTTATTTTTGAAGAAGATTTTTCAAAGTACTGCTTTTTTGTGTGTGTGTCGAATTTGTGTGAATAAATGTCTGTCTCTCTCTCTCTTTCTCAATTAATATCAGTTACACCATTTGTGATGTATTGTGTTTTATTAAAAAAAACCGGCCAAGTGCGAGTCGAACTCACGCACGAGGGTTCCGTAGAAAGATTTTAACGCTTTTCCCCAATGTTTTAAGAAGTTCAGTGTTAGCAGAGCCCTGCTCCTAAGCAAAATGTAAGCAGTGTGGGGTCAACTTATATTGCATTAGACATAATGAAAACGGGATATTGACCGCGATTACCTTATAGGTTTGATGAGCTCCCGATATTTCGATGCAGTTGCATGCATCATGATCACGGGCAAAATCTAATGCAAATAACCGCGAACCATTTAAAACTGTTAATTTAAGATTTTGAGACTTTTCGGAGTGGATGCGCTATAACAGCTACCTTCATACCAAATTTCAAGTTTCTAATAGGACATCTGGAAGTACCCTTCGGCAATTTGTATGGAAATGGCCTATTTAATTACTGTATCTTTTGATTGCGTTGACTTAGAAGGTTGATTTTTTCACAGCTTCAAGGGACCGCAGGCTTGAGTATTTGATATTAATTTCAGCATGCTACCTCCACGCGTTCCAGAGAAAAAGGGTCTTGGCAGACAGACAGGTAGACAGACAGACAGACAGACGGACAAGAAAGTGATCCTAGAAGCGTTCCGTTTTTTCCTTTTGAGGTAAGGAACCCTAAAAAATGTTTGACGTATAGCTTCTCAAGCAGATGGACGTGGGCTCGAGCCCGGGCTTGCACATGTGAGTTTTCAATGTCAATTTACCATATTCATATTTTTTTTGGGTTGGCAACCCCGATCGCTCAAGACTTAAGATTGCTCGTCTGGCTAAACTGTATTTATTTTAAATGACTTACTGCGCTTTCATTGGGTGAGGACTGTGTTTGTCGGCTGCGAAGAGGTCACTTCATAATGAACAAGTCTTCGCCACGGCGGGAACTGCAAGTATTTGGATCTATCAGCGGATTGTTGCACATCAGTATCACGCCGAGTATACAATGACAGTTGCTTTTTTATTTACCATGAGTTTTTCGGTGAAGGTAAACATCGTGTGGAAACCTGCACATTGCTACGAGTTGCTCTAAATCTTCTTACCCTATTATTCAGAAACCCATTTTAACTAAAATGCCGTTAAAGTTCTTTTGTCCTTTTTTGTCACATTAACGTTTCCGTTAGTAAGAAGAAGACGAAACCCGTTTTAACTAATGGAAGTTGGAGTGACGTTTATGAATAGTGGCATTAGACTCTACAAGCTTGAGATTATTTACAAGTTGGACACGTAAAAGATAATCATCCTGTCAATTTGCCTGTCAATTTGCGCCACTGTTAAATCCTATGCAATCATCGTCATCGAATTGAAGCGCAAACATGACGCGTCATAACGTGATTAACAGAAAATTGATTGCACAAATGAATTACAATGTGCGATAATTCCTGATTGGTCCTGAGGGAACGATGACGGATGCAATTTGACGATTAGCTGCATGAACTAACCGATTGTATCAATTGAGATGTATCAGTAGGATATAGATACGTATATATAGTCTAGGGCAAAGATTTTATTTAAGGAATAGGAAGGGAAACGAGCAAGCGCGACACCTGATGGTAAGTGGTCACCGATACCCATAGACATCTGCAACACCAGAGGGATTGCAGATGTGTTGCTAACCTAGAGGGTTATGATGAAATGCCTCTTGTGCACATAATTTCACCCGCTGTCTTACTCTTCAGATCGGAAAACCAACTGTTGTATTCCTATCTAAAGATAAGATAAGATAAAAGATAATATATTGCCACAAATAAAAATGTTACAGAAACAGACTTAACTATTATCCTTATAATATAACACTTACAACTTACAATTATAGTACATTTCGTGTGGCAAAGGGGATGCACTCAGCGTTTGCTGGTCCGAGCTCCCGCGGGAGTCCCTCATTGACACAGCGCTGATTTTCAGTACACCCCTGAATACATCCCTGTTGCAAGTTGGCGGACGCTAATATTGAAAGCATAATAATTATAAACTACAATGGAAAGAGAAAAGAAAAAACAGGAAACAATACATTGTAAGAAAAAAAAACGAACCAATGGGCATAATAGGCAACTTCCACCACAACATTATTTTGAATTTTGCTATTTTGATCTCTGTTGCATGTTATTTTTTTAAGTTTTTGCCAGTTTTTGTTAATTCATAACTGTTATTTTAAACCATGTATGTTTGTGGTGATTAAAGTTTTTATCTATCTATCTATCCATCTATAACATCACCAATACATTCACAGTTCATTACATAATTAATTTACCTACAATTTATAAAAAAACCAAATCAGCACCCAGCAGTGCCGCGCAGGACGCGGTAACATAGGCCTCATGAACATGCTTCGAGCTCTAACTGTCGATTCAATAATAAGGATCTCAGTTTAGATTTCATATTTTTTTGGGACGTATTTTTACGCAATGGCGGAGGTAGATCGTAAGAGTAAGATAGCCGGGAAAATTATGTAAAGGACCACCAATAATCTATGCTGCTTACTTCGCCACAACAATAAGTAAAAGCTTTAAACATAATTGTGAGTAAAACTTTAGACATAATTGTATTAAAAAATATTTTCCTATCTACTCTGCCGAGAAAACATTTTAACCGTCATTTTGCTTGCCAGTGTCATAACTTAAAAATAGAATAACTTAATATCACCCACGTGGGCGGTGACCTATATTTAGAGGAGTTTTATAAATACCCGACTGAATAGTTGGACTCCTTCCCCTTCATTCATAGGTCACTTTGAAATGTGGCACCTTGTCCGCAACTTGCCGGAGTACACAAAAGTATTCCAAAAATAACTTTAGAAATCACCACATCCATATTGTCTATACTCCATACTAATATATGTATAAGGCAGCTATTTCTCCCAGCGAATCAGCATCGCTTTTCGATGGGGAAACGATGCCAGCCTTTTGGGCACTATGCCCCAGGAGCCATAGCGTTTGGTGAAGATCTAGGTTCGAATCCTAGTTCGAGAATTCATTTTTCTGATCTTTCTGTATATATACGTTTCAGTTTGAAATTTGACCGTAAAAATAAAAATACAAAAGTTGGTTTAGCTAACATACCCTAGATTAAAACACAAGCTATCTTTTTATCCCGGAAAATTCCATAGCTCCTACGGGATAGTGATAAACGAATTCTACACCTATTTAGGTACACAGTGCTCGCTGTACTCCGATTCACATTAGTCTATCATTATAGGGTTAAGAGCAAGTTGGACTCGCTCACCGAGCCATCATCTAATATTATTGTTTTATGCTGCTTTCTGTACTTAACAGTCCGTCCAGTGTAGGATATTACATGGAGAGGCGGACAGCGCTTTAACTTTGGAATTAAACTTGACTTATACATAACGTGAATGATCCGTTTATTTCACTGTGATTGGGTGTCACAGTAGTTTTATCTTTACATAAACATTTATTATAATGTAATAATTTCAGTTTTTTATCTCTGTAAATTTCGGACATAAGGGGTGGGGGCGGTATTTTTTACATTTTTCATTGTAATTCAAAAACTGTGAGGTTTAAACAAAGACAAAAATGTTTTAAAATGTGCTAACAGAGCCCTTTCATATCATGCCCTACTTTATCCAGTTGGCCATCTTTAAAATTTTAACCAGCTGTGACGGACAGACAGACAGACCGTGAGCCACACCATAAGGGTCCCTTTTTACCATTTTGGCTCGGAACCCTAAGAAGCAACTATGAGCGAGTTGAGTGGGCGGGGCGACGATAAAATGAAAATGAGGGGGTGGGGGGCTCGTTAGCGCGGTCTTCTCAGTCGCGATTGTCACGAGCTCAATGTTTACCTCTCAGACGGAAAAACGAAATGTACCCTACGTTCATAAGCACAAAGTTTCAACTACTTTAGAAAATTCTGTTTAAAACGCTGACGAAACAAAAGAACGCATAAAATTCTGCAATACAAAGGAATTTCAAACATGAAACAGACGTTATGTCTAATTAGATAATTCGTTCGCCGCTTTAGAGGAATCGACGTGCAGCTGAAAAGCACCTGCACCTGCATCCCTCCCGGACTTACGTATGGAGTTACCTAATGTTTACAATCAAGAGAAGCAAAGTGCAAAAAATATGCGAACTGCGAGCACAACGGTATCGTATGTGCGCTAGTGGTTGTGTCTGTATTTACTCTTAGACTGCAGAGTTGAAAATGATTTAACTACACTATTTTACTTTTTCATGATAATTTTGCAGGTTGAAATGTAAAACAAAATTACGAAAAACGAGATTTCTTTTATTGCTTTGTCATTTTAGTACGTGAACGTTCAGTACGTGAACGTTTAGTACGTTAGGGATGTAGATACAGTGAATTTTAAATATCAATGAACGCTTACAAAACACAGCACAGTCAGCATCCCACTCTAGTCTATTTCTTCAGATTGCTAATTAAAACTAACTAAAGCAACTTCTTAATTTCGTCTCGTAGCTCCAAACGCTCTTGCAATTTAATCTCCTGGGAACGATGCTATCTGTATGCTATCTGTGGTGAATGGCGCGCGCAAA
Organism: Clepsis dumicolana; assembly: GCA_963691665.1. Classification (NCBI taxonomy): domain Eukaryota; kingdom Metazoa; phylum Arthropoda; class Insecta; order Lepidoptera; family Tortricidae; genus Clepsis; species Clepsis dumicolana. Next base: position 10,122,729 of record OY829516.1, on the reverse strand, counting down.
CAACTCGCAAGATATCACAGGTGTCGACACACACACACACGGGTAGGCTCGGCGCACACCGAGCTATGTTGCCACTTTACGAAAAATACATACCTACAGTGAAACATAGAACCTCCAAATTTTTTGAAGTCGGTTTATTAGTGCCGATTTTTAAACAAATCCACAAAAAAAGAAACGAGTTACTGTGTGTAATTACTATAGCATGACGATGAATGAACAATTGAAAATTAATGAATGAAGGAATGACTCAATGGATGAATAATTGAGCTACTTCTGCGTTTTTACTTGGAGTGCGCAATTTAATCTCCTCGTCAAGACTCTATCTGTATGCTATCTGTGGTGAATGGCGCGTGCAAACAACCCGCGAGATATCACAGGTGTCGACACACACACACGGATAGGCTCGGCGCAACCCCAAGCCATGAAGCCACCCGATGTAGAGAGACAAGTTGCCACTCAATTAACATACACAGACATATTAAAAAAACTAAAACCAATTGCCCTGCTACTTCGCAAACACACATTCAGGAGAGCTTATATTTTTTCAATAAAACTTACATCACACAGAAAGTTATCGTACGAACAAGGACAACACTAAACACTTCACGCGTTTGAAATTGAACTCAAGTACTCGTAAATAGAGATATAACTTGATTAAAAAACGAAACAGCACAAACGTTTCTTACCATTAGGTACGAGTACCAATGATTTTTATGTTTTATGTAACTCTATTCAATATAATTATGTACAGTATAAGTGTTTCTTACCCTTACGGTTGACGTACTAAGAAATAAAAGTTTCTGGCAATCTCAAGAACCATTTAATCTTCAATATTAAACCCACATACGCCTAACAGTTCAGGATACTTGTTCTGTCCAAACAATATTGATTGCAGTATAGGTAGTGAGACAAACGAAATAAACACAACTTAGAAAACTTGGAAATACTCCCGACAGTTTTAATTAACTCTAATAGGTAGATCTGAATTGGAGTATCTATTTGTATTTTTTCCCAAATTTTACTACATATTTATAATATAAAAAAAATATGCTTAATTTAAAATACTCACTGAAACATGAATGATTAGCATAATATAATCTTGGTGTAAGGGTATGGCGCGCGACATGGAATGTCGAGGATACGGGTTCAATTCTCGGGATTAGCATTTTCTGTTTTTTTCTGTATATTTATGTTTCAGTGAGTATTTTAAAAGTATGATTCTAATCAGTTCATCCCAGTCATTTGTGGCGATAAGACGACACACCACGTTGTAACTGCATCTTAAAAATTAAATTTATTGTTCTTCAAAGCGAAATCAACCTAATCCGTAAGCGGGAAGTATCACAATAGACCTGTTCATTACCAAGTTTAAAATCAGTTCTTTGTTATTTGCCGCGCGCTCGTATAGCAGTATACGCAAAAATTACAGAACAAAATGTCATTACTGCGTTCGCCGACTGGAGATCGGTCAATGTCGAATCCAGACTTGACTGGCAACAAAGAAGACATTGAGAAATCCTTCGTAAGTTTTAGAAAACGGAAATTTCAGACTGACTTGGATGCCATGACGTCACTTCATTCGGAAATCAAAAATATGATAAATAGCTTCAAGGTCGAAAGGGAAGATCATAATGCGAAGTTATACGCAGCCATAGAAGAATTGAGAAACCAAAATAAGGAAATAATCAAAACTAATACTAATATCGAGAAAATTCTGGAACACACAACAACTATGTACAATGACCTAAAAGTAAACGTCGACAAAATTGTAACAGAACACGATGATTCTTTATTAAAAATTAAAAACCTTGAAGACCAAGTGGAAGAACTGCAAAGAGCTCAAAAAATAACAACGATTGAGATAAGAAACATTCCTCACACGGCAAATGAGAATCTCGAAGACATGCTTATGGCGATGCATAACTCGCTACGGCTACCTTTTTCGCCAAATAATGTTAAACAAGTAAGACGACTAAAAAACGCGCACCAAAAGCTGATCATTGTTGAATTTCAAACTATCCAGCAAAGTAGGGCATTAATAAAAGCCGTCAAAGAATTCAACAAGCTGCATCCAGAGGATAAGTTTAACACTCAAACTTTGAATACAGAAGGAGAAAAACAACCCATCTACATTTCAGAATCTCTTACTCCGCGAGCGCGGAAACTTCACTTTATGGCACGTGACCTGCGCAAGAATCACAACTACAAACATTGTTGGACCTCGTATGGAATGGTGTTGGTCAAGCAATCGGACAACTCGCAAGCGATTTTGATCCAATCAGAACAACAAATCGAGATCTTAAAAGGATCTCATTCATCCCAATGACTATTTAACATATTAAATTGTAAGTTTTTCTCATCTACCGTAAACTCTGTTATAACCACAACATTACTGCATAACACAACATTTACACACACTTACTCATGCCATTTATTTACCGGCAATAAGCCGAGCGACATCTCATTGTCCCCAGTTGCTATGGAATTACACAATTATTTTATATTTGTTTTAATAATTTCAACTGAAAATGACTGACATTTCATTTTTGTCATCTGACATTGATGATAGTGTCAAAATTGGTAATTCAGTAGCAGTGGACAAACCTGAATGTTGCAAAGATATCTTCATTCGTTCTGATGGACAGTTAAAGGTACTTACACAAAATATACGAAGCCTTAGTCACAATTTTAATGACCTACAGGTTTTATTGGCACGATTGGATGTGGAGTTTGATATCATTATTTTGACAGAATGCTGGCTTAGTGATGACAATTTTTTACCTGTACTACCAAATTATCAATCCACTTCAACAAAACGCAACCTAAATCAAAATGATCGTGTAGTTGTTTATACTAAAACTGAATTATCCCTAATAACCATTGAACCTGAAAACATACATGAAGCAAATTGTCTTATCACTACCAGTGGAAATGACCACGCTGTCATTTCTATATATAGACCTCCTTCTTTTAGACAGACAGATAACTTCATCTCCTCTCTTGATTCCATATTGCTCAACCTTAAACGATACAAGAACATCATATTGCTAGGGGATGTAAATATAAATATCACTGAAAATAATCAAGACAACAGATCTTCGGATTATTTGGACATGTTGGCCTTCCACGGATTATTACCATCCCATAGGATCCCTACCAGAGGCAAAAATTGTTTGGATCATAGCATGGTTAAAACTAAATTACCAAATATGACAATAGTATGTGACTCTTCAATTACCGATCATTCATGCGTAATGATGTCGCTTGGTAGAGTGGCATTAAATAAAACTAAGCCCTCTCAGATCTATAAAAGGGTCGATTATATCTCGGTTATAGCGGAACTAAATCAAGTGAACTGGGTTGCAACTCTTAAGGGATTGGATGTCAATGAGGATACTAATGTGTTTCTATATCTAGTAAATAGAACTCTCAAAAAACATACTAAAATACTTAAAGTTTCACATAGGAAATATAACATAAAGCCCTGGATCACACCAGGTATTATTCGATGTTTGAGAAATAGAGACAGACTCCACCAAAATCTTAAAAAAGATCCCAATAATATAATTGCTAGCATTATATATAAAAGATATAGAAACACATGTAATCGGATGCTTAATAATGTTAAGCGTGCTTATCAGAGATCTCTGATCAATCAGCACAACAAAAACTTAAAAAAACAATGGTCCGTCATCAAACAAATCTGTGATTTTAAGGAGGCCTCTGCCAGTGATACACATATTTTAACGTTAAAATCTTCTCCTACGGAATCAATAAATTATGCAAACACATATTTCTCGAATATAGGCAAAGAACTGGCAGATGCTATCATTAACGAAACACAGCTATCTGAAGCGAAACGAATTAAAACAATGAATCATTGTGGCACCCCAATGAAATCAATGACAATGTTACCGACTGATGAACAAGAAGTTAAGGCCACAATACAAACATTAAAAAACTCCTTTTCATCCGGCTGGGATGGAATATCTTCCTACTTTTTAAAGCTCGCACTTGACACTCTATCCCTTCCAATCACCATGATTTGTAACCTTTGTTTAAGCACTGGCAAATTTCCAGATGCTTTAAAAAAATCAGTTGTTGTGCCTATTTATAAGTCTGGGGACAGAGACTGTATTTCGAACTACCGGCCAATATCACTGTTACCTACTCTAGCTAAAGTCATAGAAAAAATAATTAATAAAAGACTTAAAGCTTACATAGAAAAATATAATCTTTTGAACTCTAATCAACATGGGTTTAGAGAACACAGATCGACTGTTGATGCAGTACAACAATTGACTTCCTATCTTATTGATAAACTTGATAAAAATAAGAAAACACTTGCTATATTTTTGGACTTAACAAAAGCGTTCGATACAGTATCAGTCCCAATATTAATGAAGAAGTTGGAGAACATGGGTATTCGAGGTATGCCACTGTGTTTATTCCAGGACTACCTTACAAATCGAAAACAAACGGTAAGAGTGGAGGATCTCTATAGTACTGAAGAAAATACGAACTATGGCGTGCCCCAAGGTAGTGTCCTTGGGCCTACGTTATTTCTTATTTACATAGATGATCTCTGTCGATTAACGCTCACTAATGGTCAAATAGTTACATTTGCCGATGACACGGCAATCTTGTTCCATGGAGATTCCTGGCAAGATGTTAATAATAAAGCCCAAATTGGATTCAATGTTGTAACAGATTGGCTAAGTAATAACTTGCTCACACTTAACCTATCTAAAACTAAGTTTATTACTTTTAGTGTAACAAGCAAAAATCGACCTGTGGCTGGAACTATTCTTATTAAAGCACATACATGTCGCGGTAACATGGGATGCAACTGTCAAGTAATTGCTGAAACTCCATCTATTAGATATTTGGGTATCCATGTGGATAAAAACTTAAACTGGCAGGAACATATCACCAACCTCACAGGAAAAGTGAGAAAATTGATGTACGTATTTAAAACCCTGCGACATGTGTGTGACAAGAAACTAATAGTTTCTATATACTATGCTCTCTGTCAATCAATACTGAGTTACTGTGTAGCTATCTGGGGAGGTGCTTCTAAAACGGCAATGCTAAAAGTTGAGAGAGCACAAAGGGCGGTCCTTAAGGTTATGACATTTAAAACATATCGTTTTCCAACGATATCTTTATATAATGATACCTCTGTTCTTACTGTTAGGCAACTATTCGTAAAACAGTTAATTCTTGTACAACACAAAAAGCCACCTGACTTCTCGCCATCACGCAGAAGAACTGATATAGTTTATTCTATCCCACAACACAATACTAAATTTGCAAAGCGATTTGTCAATATACTTGGACCAATAATTTATAATAAATTAAGCAAGAGTATGGATTTGCGAATAATGAACCACTATTCCTGTAAGGTAAAAGTTGATAGGTACCTAAGGCTGTTATGTTATGAACGTACTGAAGGACTAATAAAATAAATAACTAATAAATGGTAAAACACACACACACACGCACATACATGCGCGCACACACACACACCCACACACACACAAACACACACATACACACAGGCGTACAATTATAGTATTATTTTATATTACATACATACAGTACATAGGTACAAACATGTTAAATTAAATAGTAGGTATAAGATAAGCTTGCAAAAACATGTAATTAAAAGGAAGAACTTATTGTACTAGAATAAGATTAATGCAATATTTTTGCGTATACTACGTGTTTACTACTTAAATCATCGAGCATGTTACCGGCGGTCAGTTATTGATATTTCTCTACTCACCCTCATTTCACAATCTGGTTGCGAGTATACCTATTGTTCAAGTATTATTGAATTTTCTTGCTACTCTAAATAATACTAACATTCAGTTCTAATAAAAGTTAAGGGGATGGTGTGTCCTGTTCCACCGTGATACAGTTTTCACTAGTACGGGGAACAGAAAACGCTTACTCACATTATGAAAATTAAAAATATAAATAAAAAAATTGGTTCTTATCTATAGCATGAAGACTTATGGTGCTGATTAACTCCACCGATTAAGGTCGGCAGTACCTACTTGTCTGACTTGCTAGTAAGTAATCACTAATCACGCGCATCTAATATCAATAAGTCCGTAAGCACTATTTTAGAAGTAAGTTCAAATGTTTAGTAGCGAGTAAGTAGTGATAACATTTATTACTTTAATAAAGATTTTTTCATTTTCATTTTCATTTCATTTCATAATAGGTAGCTCTAAAACGGCTGAACCAATTTTAGTAAAACTTATCTAAAAACCATTGTGATTAGAGTAGTTCTTTTCGCAATCATTTCCAGAGGGTCGAGCACGACTTTACGAATGCTGCGTAAAGTTACGGTTATCGTAACGAGATCGAGAAACCTCATACTAAATTTTAGTTCCAAATACGCTCACGGGCGGGCGCTGTTCCAAACGTCATACAAACTCGACAACGTTTACTATTCGATTTTACGTTACGCAACATTCGTAAAGTCGTGCTCGACCCTCAGTTGTTTCTCCGTTTGAGAGCCAGGATGCCACAGAGACATTCCTCTATTTTGTCTTTATAATCTTTCGCCGCCTCCTGCTGCTTCGCAACTCCCGTTACATACACACTCGGCCGATGAAAGACCTCTCTTGGGGCAAACGTCGGACCTTTTAATGGCAACTGCTCTCTCGCTTGTCGAACGAACAATAACAGACGTAGACTGTTTCAGCTACTGGGGAAAATGGCGCCGAATTCAATCCCGGATAAGCTCTTAGCTTAATTATTTTTGTAAGAAGAGCCTAAAAGCGACGAAGTCGTTGTAGGCTTAATCGTGGAGATTTATTTGTGTTTCAATTAAGTTTGGAAAGAAACTACAGTGCGCGAGCACTAGAATAGGTTCGGGTTCGGGTGAATTTCTATTGAAATCTCTGTCTTTGACATAAGACACCGGAGGTATTCCTAAAACGCGGATCATCACTTATTTCAGAATCAATGTCACTTTAAAACAAGTACCTACAGGGTTAATTAGTTTTTAAAATTTAGAAGGAATAACCTAACCAACTTAGAAAAGTTGAAAAACCCCCGACATTGTCATTTCAAAGTTCAATATTTCGAAAACGGTTGAACCGATTTTAATCAAACTCAGCTAAAAACCATCTCGATTAAACAAGCTTTCGATTAAAGCCGCATCGAAATCGATCCATTCGTTTAGGAGCTATGATGCCACAGACAGATACACAGACACACAGATACACAGGCCAAACTTATAACACCCCCCTTTTTCGTTGGGGGTTAAAAAATTAAAGAAAGAGGTTGATCTAGGTGAAGCTACATGAACCTGATGAAGGAGAAGGCCGGCCGGTGTCGTATCGTAATATCAGGAGGTCAAGGAACTGGCTTACAGGAGACATAATTGGAAGAAACAACCGACAAGAGTGTAACTCTTAAGCTTGGTGACGATGTTGAAAAAAAACACCCTAGTACGCCTTAAAAATGTGGTAGGTATCAAATCTTTAAAAAACTCATCAGACCTCTTGTACGAGAACAGTCGAAGAAACTGAATCGGGTATCAATGTGAAACTATTTCGCTGCTAATGACGTCTTGGCTTTTAGTACACCTGCCAAAAAAATAATTGTGAAATTCATTGCGAAAAGGTTCTGCAGAGAGGTACCTACGCGATTCAGTTACTTCGACTGTACAGTAATATGTAGATCCAACGAATCTACTTTAAATAAATATTATGCTTTCCCAAATATTTTAGATTTATTAATTTACGAAGAGCGAATTGAACTAAAATAAATATACAAGTACGTTAACATTGGCAAAAAGCAAATATTGTTTCACTTCACTGTCATGGTCGTTAAAAGTTATTAACTTTTCAGAATAAGAAATACACTATGTTTTGGTATCATTTCATGATGAAAGCTTCATCAATAAAGGATTGAACTTTTTCCTAAATTTTTGTATTTAATTAAAAATGGAGCCTGAATTTTATTTAAGGATAAATTACATTATACGAGGACAAGATAAAGTTAAAGTCACTATTATATCCTTGTAGCCTGCAACCTGACTGATCGATTTAACTTACGTGTATTATTCAAAGAAGTTAAGTTACCTTAAATTTAGAGTTAAATTAATGATTCGATATTCATCTTTATCTCTATCTGTCCCAAACAAAGATCAAATATTACTCATAAACTCATTATATTATGGACAGCACTTTATTAATAGTCTGCATCATTTTAATCTGTCAACTCAAATTAGGTTGCCGCGTCGTGTGAACGAGTTATGCAAATACAGTTATCTGTTTTTCAACGTCCGGTTAATTCAGTTCTTTCTCGTTTTGCGCCAGTGCAGGGAAGTTGCGCTGTTTTGCATTTTGATGATCAATTTTGCCTCTTTCGGGCCAGTTTTCGCGTATAGCAATCTATAAAATTAACTTTTGTGATTTTAGTAAACAAGTTGTTATTTTGAATATTTGAGCTTTCATCATCATCATCATCATCATCATCATAATATCATGATCATCATCCTCAGCATATTTTAGACATAGACATAGACATAACTTTATTCGACATCAAAAAATACACTGACTCTTAAACCAATACAAAAAGTTACTAAAATTATACATAAATGATGATGTCGAAAAGGAATTTGACTCAGCATTATGCTGCAGTAGGTGCCTGCTACAGCGCTGGTTTTCAGGCAAACCCTTCATATCCTTGCATCAAACGCGTTGGACCGGAATCAGCACAAATAAGTTTGCGTAGGAAAAGTGTGTGATAAATAAATAAATAAATAAATAAAATAAAATAGCTAAATAAATAAAATAAAACAAATAATAAATTTATTGGTTTACCAAAAAACAGCAACATCTTATATTAGATACAGCCATATTATCTTAGCCTGAAATAAAAAAATAAAAAAATATATAAAAAACATGAAGATAGTCGCATTAGAGGTAAGACGAAGTAGCCTTTCCGCCTACGGGCAGTCCTTGTTGTAAATTCAATAAATATTTGCTTAGGTTAATCTTAAAATTACTAATAGCGATAATTTTTTTGAATGGCGGAGGCAGATTATTCCAACACTTTGTGGCAGTGTATTTAAAACTACCTTTAAAAGCGGCAGTTCGGTGATACGGAACCGCTAGTACATTGCTAACCTCTCTGACCCCATGTGTGCTGGATCTGCTTTTACGCCATCTTAATTTTTGGAACAGGTATTCAGGTACTCCAGTTTTAACAATACCAAAAAGCAATGAGGATAAGTGAAGTTCTCTCCGATATGCCATCTTTAAAATGCCAGCGGAGTTTAAATATGACGTTACATGCGTACACGAGGGAATTTTAAAACAAAACCGAGCACAGGCATTTTGGACTCTCTGCACTATACGATCTGTGTGGGAGAGCAGCCGAGGACCGTATACTACATCTGCATAACCCAATTTTGAGAGTATCAGAGAGTCGCACAACCTAATACGTAATTCAACGATGAGAAAGTCGCGAATGCGATACAACACTTTGAGTCTGTAAAAACAGGTCTTAGCGACTTCAGCTATGTGACCTTCAAAGCGTAACGACTCGTTCATCAAAACTCCCAGATTACGCGCCTCCGACACTCTCTCCGCTTGGACTCCCGAGATCATTTTGACTGGGTTGTGGTCAGTTATTCGATTTATTTGCTTAGTAGAACCAAATATAATGACCTTTGACTTACCCGGATTTAGAACTAGACAATTTGATTCAGACCAAGTTGTGATGCGCTCTAAGTCTTCGTTCATTCTAGCCACGGCTGATTCGGTGTTCTTAGGGTGAAAAGAGAGGTAAATTTGGATATCATCTGCATAAAGATGGTACTTGCAATTTTGTACTACAGTACGAACGTCTGCAGTATACAATATAAAAAGGAGAGGTCCCAAAATTGATCCCTGCGGCACACCCCTTGTCACAGCAGACGGGCTAGATCGCACACATAAACCATTTGTGGTATGGAGATTTACCACTTGTGTACGTCCACTGAGGTAGCTTGAAAACCATTTAATTGCCTCCGGCTCAAATCCGTAATATTTCATTTTGGATATTAACAGACGTATATTAATAGCATCGAATGCCCGTGAAAAATCGAGAAGTATCATAACTGTACCCTCACCGTTAGCCTACTGTGCCCTGAGCACGACTTGTCGAATCCTGCGTTACGTTACGATTATTGTATCGAGATCGAGAAATCTTTTACTGAATTTTAGTTCCAAATACGCTCACGGGCGGGCGCTGTTCCAAACGTCATACAAACTCGTTAGAGTTTACTATTCGATTTTACGTGACGCAGGATTCGACAAGTCGTGCTTAGGGCACTGCTGTACATAGCCCCCCCCCCCCCCCTAATGAGCGCTATATAGCGCCCTGTCTTCAGCTTGCCGCATCCAGCATCTGCCTGCAGTCTTTCGCAGATCGTCATCCTACTTGGCTGGAGTGCGTCCTACACCAGGTACGCTTTTAAGCTTTAAGGTATGCAAATCTTTGCATAGTTTTAAGCGAAAAACTGTTTTATATATTTTAAGTTTTATTTCTAAATACGTAGACTTAACTACAAAAAAAGTCGTAGCAGTGCTACGTCGTAGCTAGCTACGCGGTAAGAATACATTCTTCCTCAAAAAACATTTCGATTTTGGGATTCTTCTAGCTATTGCTATTATTATATGGAAAATGAAATGGTTTTGACTAAATTGAGCTAATTAGTTCCGATGGAGTGTGAAATACTCCCCTATGTAGCTATGAAGATGATGTATGATGTATCTATGTAGCTGTGAAACGTCTGATTATTGGCGTTTCAACCTCAGGAGAAAACTGTTAGACTTGCTGGTTGCTGTGCAACGTGTCACAGGATTGACTTCATAGCGGCGGAGTACTTATATGTACTTGAATACATGGACAATTTTCGACGTGTATTGTATATCAGTTCTAACATTAGTGTGTACGTGACAAAGAGTGTCAAAAATCCGGAATCCATTCCCGCGGTTAGTCATATTTTTTTAACTAGCCGTCTCGTGCCTATAAAATCGAGTACTTAAAAGCAATTATCTTCTCGTAGTCGGTGTAAAAACATATTCTAGTTACCTTATTTCGTTAAAAGCCGATTCCTCGTTAGATCCTGACCCACGCATAACCAAACATTTTCCATCAGCCAAATTACTCGCACACGTTAACAACCTGCCACACGCTACACGTACAATTAAAAAATGTATCTATATTGTAAACAGGCGGCCATAACCCGACCTCGTAAACCGGCGCCATTATACCACAGATGTTATCACGATATAAAACGCCGAAATTAAAACCTATAAAATAACGAGCGGCGTGATTTATGTCGGACACGTTGGAATAACCGACATATTGCGGCGTTATTGGGCGTCGTAAAAGATTGGGTGTCGCGAGTGGCAACGTGACTTAGACCGGGATGCCTTCACTGCCGATCACACGTTCAATTTTACTATACCTTGAAGATTTTCTTTGTAGAAGAACAGAAACCTGAAAGAGCGGAGAGCATAGTTCAAAGATACTCGTATAGCATGTAGTTCAGTTTTTCTATGGCTACTTACAGCTACTCATGTACCTATTTGTAGAAAGTACATACTACAGTAGATATGCGACATAGGATAAATGTTTCCTCAAACGTTAACTTTGCAAAGTAGGGGTGAGTTGACGCTGGCGGTGGTTCCATCAGGGTGAAACTTTCCCGCCCGGATGAGTATAGCTACTCACTGCCTTAAACTAGAACGTTGAGTAGTTCCAGCCACTTGAATGGGTACTTGCACTAACAAGTAGTACTGTAGCCGTAGCGAGTTGGCCTTTGAAGCGGACTAAAGCGTATCACTTTCTAAAGAGTTAAACAAAGGCGTAACCAGCTTTTGGCCCGGTGGGGGGGGGGGGGGGGTGTCAAAAATTTCTTAAGCCCGGATAGTACACTTGAACAGTTCGAATTTCAAGAACTTTTTCGACGGAAAAACGTTTTTGGGCGAAGATTTCGAATAATAGGAAAGCCTTAGCCGAGCTGGTGAGGTCAAAAATATTCATATAATATACTATAGATATTAGGTACTGTACTGTTTTAATATATATTTTTTAAGTTTTATTGTAAAATCCATAACACTTGACTCTAACAAAAATGAGCACTTTAAAGGTAAATATTCCGCAAACTAATCCCTTAATCTAATAGTAAGGGATAGAAGAGGAAAAAATCAGGATTTTATTATTATACCGCTGTGTTGCATGGCCTGATTCATATCCATGCAAAATTACAGCTTTCTAGTACGAATAGTCTCTGAGCTAAGCCGCAGACAGACGGACATAACGAAACTATAAGGTTTCCGTTTTTGCCATTTTGGCTACGGAACCCCACAAACCTGATTCACTCTTCGGTTCAATTTCTTATTTCTTCTTTTCGCCAAACAAGGCGCGTTCATATGCTAAATCTTTCAGTATCCACTCCGTTAAGCTATGGATCGAACTGCCTCTATCCCTTAAAGAGACCCCGTGTGGCATCATTTAGGGATGGGTTGAAGAAACTGTGGCTTGGTAGAGACTCCTGAGATGATGGTTACGGTGATGTATGCGTTTGTGTGTATGTGTTGATCTGTGTACATTGTTGTGCTGTTTGGATATGTTGTTGTATTTATCATAGTTATTGTTATATGTATATATATATTTATTACGATGTATATTTTTATTTATTACTATTACTTATGATTTTTTTTTCTTGCGCGTAATTTGACTGTTTGCCTAATTGTTTGCCAAGTTTTCCTTACTTACCAGGTTAGCTGGAAGAGATCCCTTTTTAGGGATAAGCTCGCCTTTGTACTACATTTTCGTTTTGGTATATTTATTGTAATTGTCTTATAATATTATGTGCAATAAAGGATTTACATACATACATACATACTACGTAAACAAAAAGCTTTCGGACACGCATGCGATGCGAGGTTGTCATTAAATTGAAGAATTACTCCCGGCAGATCTAATATCAAACGCGGCCATGCCGACATTTACACGTCCTTCATCACAACGAGCAAAATAATGAGACGCTTTAATCTTACGATAATGACGAGATGGAGAAATGCAGTAATGATCCGTCAAATAAATTGAATCGTAAAACTGAGGGTCTGGGAGCAAATTGATTTTCGAGCTTTCTTAATTAATTACGACGATAATTTCGTCCATTGTTTTGATAGAACGTTTCATTAAGAAATGTTACTTTCAACGGAATATTGCAGCATTTGTAGCCACATTTTCCCCATATACTCCACTAGTAATTTAATAATTTCGTAAATGCTGTGAGTCTTTTTGTCAAAACCTAAATGGTAAAATAAACGTCTGTCACCTTTCATACTTAATGAACCCGTGTCACCTATATACTTTGCTTGTAATTCTCAATTGCTGTTAACGAAGATTGAAGTTACCAACTGCTGGGGCATTGTATTCACTTTATTCGGCGTCACCCTAAATTGAACGCGATTACAAGATCATCACGAGTTCTCATTCCATTCTGATCCCACGGCTTCGCTCGACCGCCTAGGGTAGAGCTCTCTGTGTGTTTAATCGCAAATTCGTACTAGCAAAGTTCGCGCGAACTGGCGATGATAGCTTATCGTATTCCATTCCAATTATGACCACGCCTTATTATTGTATCCGACGTGCTAAGGAATGTGCTTGTATGTTTAGTAAAGACTCGGATACGTCAATAACCGTTACTATAAATTAACGATATAACAAATATCTACAGATTTTCTAGCAAATTTTGAATAATCTCTTCTGCTTCTACTCGTTCGCTTGAAATAAATTCTAAAGGCAGAAACTAGAGATAAATTGCTACTGGAACTAGTGAACGACCCTTGGTATCAGAAACCGCGGTGTCCATAGGGGACGGGTTGGCGTCGCAACTAGTTACTACTAGCTCGCATCGGCGACGTATTGAGCTGCTAATTTACTTGCAAATTCCCTTAACCCTTAACTTGGTGAAAGTTGGAAGGTATCCATCGGGGTGATTACTAGAGGGAAAATTACTTTGGCTGGTGACCTGAGGGCTATAAGTGACTAAAACTAAAATATAGAAGCTTGATACTGTTTATATTGAAAATGAAGTTCTGTTGGAATCGCAAATGTTCAGCTTTGATTGCAACAATACCTAGGTATCTATTTTATGCGTAGTATTTTTCCTGAACAGATCCATGACAAGACCCGTATTACAGCGACTCGGCAAATTCCCCATTTTTAATGAAAATGTTAAACAAGGAAAGCCGGCAATATAAACAAAGAGCCCCTTAAACACACAAGGAAACATTCCCTCACAGAATAGTTGGCGACGTCAGATTTGGGGTTCGCCTCAGTAAATGGCCTATTCACGTGTTTAGTATTGCTCCCTTGCGTAGAGTTGACGCGTTCTTTGCTTTATTAAGCAGGACAAACGTGTAGGTACGCGGCGCACAAATTAATAATAAAACAAAGTTAAATTTTGTCTCATGTCGTTTTAGGCGAAATGATGAGCATTAAAATACGAACATAGTCATATTTATACTAGTAATTTTGATGAATTGAAATGATATTTCAGGATGAGTGCACATAAAAGCTATTTGCTTAACATCATTATTTCACCAATAAAATATCTAGTAGAACGTAGAACTTACTGAAAAATTTAAAGCCTTTACGAAAATGTTATGCCAGTAAAATGTGGCACATAAAAAAAAGACAAAACACAGTTCCGTTTTTACCGCCATTACATTTATCATTCAAATAAAACAGTAATTTCTCAATCGTAATAAAAATGCTGCGTAACTTTTTGCGTACATACCTACTACATAACCGACGATGCAACGGAGGCGTACAGCCGTGAACCGGCGAGCAATAAAAAGCGTACAATATGACGCGCTGAATGTGACGCCGCCGATGCATTCCGCGCGGGATCGCGCCAGTTGCCATGTTTTATTTTACATGATGTTTTTTTCTCTATTCTTGTACAGTCAGCAGCAATAGTTGCTAAGCAACCGAAGCGCTCACAATGATTTAAGCACGGCTCTATTGTTAAAGACATAAGAGCTTGTGCAGATCATTGTGAGTGCTTCGGTTGCTTAGCAACTATTCCTGCTGACTGTACTACGAGGGCTGTTTGATAAGTACCCGTTTTCTAAATATATTAATATCACTGGCCGCAAATAAGTATACCACCTTTTTAAGCCATTTTTCAGAGGCGGGAAAAATAAAAAAAAATGGCATTCTTTTGTTTTTTTTTCTCATTTGACAACGATTCAGTGAAGGCGTGAACTTAAAATTGTTAAAATGGAGAAAGAACAGTATCGGTCTGTAATTAGATTCTTATTTTTGGAAGGAAAAACATGTGATGAAATAAAAGTAAGAATGCAAGCGGTTTACCATGAATGTGCTCCTTCTATGACAACCGTCAGATATTGGTATAACGAGTTTAACCGGGGGAGAACAACCGTCTTTGATGAGGATCGCCCAGGCCGGCCAGTTGAGGTGACTACAGACGATATGGGTAAGAAAATTGAAAATATCGTTTTAGCCGACCGCCGAATTAAACTTCGAGAAATCGTTGATGCTGTAAACGTTTCAATCGAGAGGGTACAACACATATTAGAAGAAAAATTGGGTATGAAGAAAGTATCGGCGAGGTGGGTCGGCACTTACTCAAGGAGAAGCAAAAACGGAACCGACTGACTACTTCGGAGCAGTGTTTGGCCGTGTTCAAACATAACCCGAACGAGTTTCTGCGTCGTTTCGTGACCGTGGACGAAACGTGGGTCCACCACTACACCCCGGAAATGAAAGAGCAGTCGAAGCAGTGGATTTTACCAGGTGAACCTGCTCCAAAGAAAGCAAAAACCGTCCCATCGGCTGGAAAGGTCATGGCGACCGTTTTTTGGGATTCGCAGGGCATTATACATATTGACTATTTAGAAAAGGGAAAAACAATAATAGGGCAGTACTATGCCAATTTATTGGATGAATTTGACGCCGTGTTGAAGGACAAACGACCCCATTTAAAAAAAAAAAGTACTGTTTCATCACGACAACGCCCCGGCTCATTCGTCCAGAGTTGTGACGGCTATATTAGCACAGTTACGCTACGAACTATTGTCTCACCCCCCATATTCTCCAGATTTGGCCCCATGCGATTTTTTTTTGTTTCCCAACCTAAAAAAATGGCTCGGTGGCAAGCGATTTGGATCAAATGACGAAGTCATTGCCGCCACAGAGGCCTATTTTAATGACTTTCCAAAATCATACTTTTTGGATGGTTTATTGAAGCTTGAGTATAGGTGGAACACATGTATAGAGTTAAAAGGTGACTACGTAGAAAAATAAATGCATATATACAAAAAAAAAATGTTTTTTTTCCATAAACGGGTACTTATCAATCAGCCCTCGTATGTTTAGCTTTTTACAAGCTTTTTTTAGCTGCAACGTATGTTTGTGTTCGGGTCAAATCTTAAAAGTTAAATTTGACCCACTTGCAGTAGTCCGGTACTTATTCGTAACATACATTGACTCATCTCATCGCAATTCCGTTATTACTACTAATTAAACTCTGTGCTAATAAATTTACGCTACTTACCTATTAGGCTCTATCGGATACATAAAACTGAAAGTATTTATTCCGAAAGTTTTTAACAATGCATTGAATTGATACTTGGGACAGTCAAAGATTGGTCGAATTATTACTTCTATTTTCTAATAAAACTTCAAAAATATTTCAGGTAGCTTAACTAATGTGCACGGAAATCCAACCGTATACCAGTTAACAAAAAATAACGCTATCACTTTATTTACCAGCATTTTTTCCATAGACTTACCTTGGTTGATTTTGAGCTTCAATAATGCTTCGTACATAAATGTGCAATTGCGCGATAGAGCCTCACAGCGCAACACCAAAACACCTCCTGTGCCCTAAGCACGACTTGTCGAATCCTGCGTAACGTTACGGTTATCATATCGAGATCGAGAAATCTCATACTAAATTTTAGTTCCAAATACGCTCACGGGCGGGCGCTGTTCCAAACGTCATACAAACTCGTTATAGTTTACTATTCGATTTTACGTGACGCAGGATTCGACAAGTCGTGCTTAGGGCACTGAACTTATATGCTGGCGGACGCTTCGTCCTCACATGAGCCGAGTCACGTATCCGGGTGTCCGTGACAGACTCAAGTTGAGCTTATTTCTACGCCATTACAATCTCGTAAAAACATTACCATAACCTTTTCATTTTTCCGCTGAGAGCCTTAAATTGAATTGGCGTCGTCTTTTCTTTTTTTTACGAAAATCGAATCTACTTCAAAACAGCATATACCTCTATTGAGATTAGTGTTTACCAAGACGTCAGTCTAAAGATGACGCATCATAATGCCGCAGGTCACAGTTTCCATCAATCGCCATTAAATAAAAGCGTCATTACCTGCTGAAAGCCTTTTATATTATTGCATATAAACGGCAGTATTGCCAACACTGCGAGATTAAAAAACAGTGAAACAAAACTAAAAAATAAAATTTACATTTTAACAGTGAAATTTACCGGGACAGTGCAAAAATCAAGGTTTTTTTTTGTAGGACTAAAAATCGCGAAAGTTTAGAACAGATTAATTTGTGTTCATTTCGTTTCTGAACGAAATAGTGATCAACGTTTTTTTATGTATTAACTTCGAATAACTGAGCATTTATATATTTTCATATTTTTCATAAAATTATTGCATGTTTTTTCACATATCATTAAATTGCGTAATTTGGTCTTATTTACTTATGTAATGTATTTATAGTTACCCTAGCGTATGCTATTGCCATGGCGCGCTTACTTAACACATACATTCAGAATTTGGTATAAACGGGATACTAATAAAAAAAAAACAGCGAATCCCCTGATAAAACTGTAACGTTGGCAACACTTCCTTTATGTTAATACGGTCCTGATTAAATTGATACCTTACAAAGGTAATCTCTAGGATACCTTTTCGATGGACTAATGAAATAAATGCGTATTATCCAGCTTAACGGCACCTCGTGATTGATGAGATGAGGTATAGCTAACCGGATAATTGTACATGTGACAGAATGTTTGTTGTTTATAATGTTAAAGATTGATTGATTTTTGTCTTTCCGCATCAGCCAAATGGCTTAAAATGATGTTAAAATTAGGAGTTCCGCAGCCAACCGCTTTTTGATTTTGGGATTTTAGCCGTCAATGGATTTATTATGCTTAAAAAAGAACTTTTTTCGGTTGACTAAGATTAAAATCATCTACTTTCAAGATCATAACTTTGCAAAAGGTAAGTCCGTAGTTTGCGTGTAGTAAATAGTTCGGTGTTCAAAAGTTTTAAATTATGTTCAGACATTATATAAACTGTTTCAGTGAAAACCATACATAGTAGCTCGTGATCCAATCTGTGTACACAACTTCTTGAAGTCCTTCCTTCCTCAAGTTTGCCATAGAAGGTACTTTTACCTTTACATACTAGTGTTTGCCCTTTATGGTCTGACTGCTAAACTAGATTCATAGTACTGCTAATGAATAACGATAGGCCCTCTCACTTGAACATGCCTTGATTTAATTCCAGCAGAATGTGGAGCGACGCTTGATATAATGCTCAACTAAATAACAGACCATCCGAGGCGGGGGGGGGGGGGGAGAGGGGGGAGGAGGACCTCCTCCCACGACCCCACTTTGAGATTAATCGCCGACATACCTCAATGTCAACCGCTCTTGCAAATGACGCAAAAAATAGTGACAAATAACGGTAAATATGAAACAGTACTCGTTTGAAATCACTGCCGTTTTATTATGCGGTATTTATTCTAATAACGGTGACATGCAAACGCCATTTTCTGTGCAAATGATAATGCGTGGTATTTATTTTAATGTGGCTTCGTCAATGTTCGTAAGATGCGTGCACGGGGATTTCGGTTCATTAATAGACGTGGATTTATTCATGAATTGTCAGAATTTTTCATGAATATTTTCTTCTTATGATTTTTGTTTACAAATTTTATTAAATATTTACCGATTTGTAGATATTAGCAGTAGCAGCCAATTACTGTAAAGCAAGTTTGGCATTTCTTTTTACCGTCTCAAAACAACGTTTGTATAGCTGACGTAATTTTCAGGGTTCCATACTTTAAAAGGGAAAAAGGTCACTCCGTGGTCTGTCTGCCTGCCAACACTCTTTTCTTAGAAACGCGTGGAGATATCAAATTTAAATTAATGTCAAATATTCAAGTCCACGCGATCAAAATATACAACCTTTTGAAAGCGTATCTTCATAAAAAACCGCGGGTATCAAAACCGTTGATATAGAAGAAGTTAAAGTAAGACCTCACAACACAAGTAGGTAAAGGAAAAAACCCGAAAATTACTGATCTCCATTTCTGAAAAGCGTAATGTAATTTAAATTAAAATTTTTGCAAATACAAAATTAACTTTGTTTTTCAAAGAAATGCCAAAGATTTCTTTGAAAAACAATGTTATTTTCGAGTTTTTTTTTTAAATCTGAAAATTAAATGATAACTTTAAATTTTGTACGCGAATCTCGTCCGACTCTTACTTGGTCGGATTTCTTACTGTCTTACTTGGCGCACGTTACCTTATCGAACTAAAACGTTTTACTGTCTAACTCGCAAAGAGAAACATTACCAAGCATTTTTAATGATCCCAACCATTAAACTCCGACCCGTCGAGCACACGCGTTTGTCGCTAGAATACATCCGTGCCGAGTGTAAATAATAGATAACGGTCGCCCAATGAGCTGTGGATGAGCAAAACGAAATCAATGTTAGCTATTTTGTTCCGGGCGTTAGGCTGCGCAGAGGAAAAGGCAGAGGTCTCACTAATTACACTGGCATGAACTAACTAACTACAATATGACTACTATAAGTTCATCACTGACATATGGTTTGCCTTCTTTTAATTTTCAAATTTAATGTCGTACAAATAAAATACTTATTACAAAATCTATCAACATGTTTATTTTATTGTGTATCTATTGACATAAAATTCGAAAGCGGAATGAAGGCCAACCATCTGTCAGTGGTGAACTTAGAATATGAAGCTTAGAGTAAGATGCTTGGGCCAGATATTTGTATGATGAATGCGAATTTTCCTGAATATTTAATTTGTATAAGTATGTATTTATCTATATAAATATGTTTACTTATCCGTTGCCTAGTATTATAACACAAGCAGAGCTCTGCTGAATTAGTCAATTGGTGGCAATTGTCCCACGATATTATTATTATTACTTCTTTCTACCAGCCAGTCACGACTCGGCACGCTTGCGCCGAATAAAGCAAATTTTCCATCAAAATGGTCTTGCTGTTTTATCATGTATCTGTACAGCCGTCGATATTCGTCGGTCGGCATTCGAGCCGGTTTGACTCCACGCCAGACCAATATTCAGCGGAGCGACAAATCAGCACTTCGATATTGCCTCCATTTGCTATCCAAATCAATATTATGGAAAATCGGATTTTTCAACGCGCGCCAACCCGCGAGTACTAACTGAACCGAAAATGTTTCACGTTAACTCTGCATAAATACTTACATCGTTTCTCCACAAAAGTGACACATGCTTTTAATTAGCTTCTAGGATTTTAACGATGACGTCAAAAATACAATAAGATATTCAAAGTTCTCCTACAATTGATAGCGTATCAATCGAACCATATTTCTGAAACTGTAATTGATTAGTATAGTAAAACAAACGTTTACGTGAGTGGTTCTTTAATTTCACTACCTATGTTTGAGTCTCACGGTAGTTTCATGAAATCAGAATCAGACTAGACCATACCAAGTCAGAAGTAAAGAAGTTCCTCTATCCTAATATTTGTGTGATTAATTTAATCTTCGTAATCTTTCATGATATTTATTATCATGATACACTGAGTGAGATACAAAATTAAAAGGACTTTTTTAATAATGAAATGTTCTCAATAGGTACTTATTGCCATGTAAATTAAATCAAATACCTTAAGTAGTTAGTTAATAAGGTATGCGTTTATGTCACACATAATTATACCTAGGTACACCCACTCATTGCGCAAATTCAGTTTTATTAAGTAGTTAATTGTAATGTTTTCGGAAAATAACTTAAGTCATAATCATTAACATAAACAACAGTAATTAAAACTAGAGTTGCATTATTGAAAATTCATAAAGGATTATCTCTTGAAATCGAATTAATAATTCAGTGCTATTTTCAACTCTAGCACTGTCGAATTGATACTCGTAATTTATACAAAATAACATTTCCTCTGCGAACAGTGATTGTTGGAGAGCTCGTTACCATGTACGTAAACTTTGCTGTAATAACATCGTTTGGAACATGAGTAAAATCTTGTTTTAAAATGAAAATTTACTTGAGTGAGTCAGATCATATTAGAAAAAGAAAGAAGTACCTAGAAAGCCCGACATCAGTTATTTAACATAGCCACATTATCATAATTTTTACAAAGGTTTGTTTTTCATACATAATTATTCTCCGATACTCTGTTCTTATTATGCACCTAAGTACTTAGTTATTGTATATGTGATTAGGGACCTACCTACATCGGTCTGTAATGTTCCTATATGATATCGGAATATTTCTCTCCCTAATCAAAGTATCTCTAACCAGTTAATTACCAGACTTACTGGCCTGACTAAATCTTGTCAGACCTCATTAGTTCCCTGTCGTGGAATGAAGTACAGGTCATCAACAGCAAAATAAGTTGTTTATTTTATTTAACCGTGTGTCTTCTAGCAGCGGTTATTAGTTACAACTAATTTGTTCATGTGTGCATGTACAATTGGACCACTTGAATGTCGAAGACATCACACTGCCTGACGAGGAAAATCATTATGACGTTGATTGTGAAAAAGTTTTAAGCTAGTTATTTGGTTCGACTGTACTAATAATCCTTTCCGATCGCGTAGTCATTAAAATATTCATTTTTATCGTTTTAACCATTTTGCTTGATAAGAATATTTTTCTGAGTTCTATCCTCGAATAGTGCATTCCCGAAAAAACATACCTTTACTGAAGTTTGGTCATAATTTTTACGAGCATCTCCAGTTAAAGTGATTGGTTTGGTTTACCTACTTTATATTATTTTAAATACCATGTCGGTGGCAAACAGACATGCGGTTCGCCGGGTCGCAGCCTAAGAACGCTTGCAACACTAAAGGTTACACTCACGCGTTGTCGTCCCTGCATAAACCTAAAATGTAGTTCAATTCCACTCTACACCTAAAACCAAACGCTACAGGTACAGTGAAGTACAGTCAGCAGTAGAAGTAGTGAAACAGTCGAAGGGGTCAAAATAATCATCACGCGACTGTATTGTCAAGATAATTAGAGAGTTTGTACTTACAATTCCCCCTCTTTGCACAAGTTACCTACTTAACATTAATAAGCACTGGTCCGCAACTTCGTCTACTTAGAGTTCAGTTTGTTTTAATCCAGGGTATAAGGTATCTCTATTTTTGTGTGATAGAGTAACAAACATCAAAATAATACACAAACTTTCCAAATTATAACATCAGTAGGCTATGAAAGGATAGAACTAGAACATTGGTTCTGTGCGACGAACGTACTTCAACGGCTAATTAATTGAAATACATTCTTCTGGCAGATGTTTTATGCATCGCGGATCGTCCATCCACTTAATGGAAAGGTATTCCGGGTAAGGCTTAATTTCGCTTTTAAAGTAAGTATCAACGTTCTCGACAAAATAATTTTAGCGGGACGTATTATTGTGTACGCCAAAACGTTTCCTGATAGACGACGTTAGTAGGGTCCCGCCTTTATCTTGTCGCATGCGATCGCCTACTTTAGTTACATCACTATGCTTTTTATCGCCCATCTAGGGGTTTATTTGTATCTGTTTGTCTGTCTGTGGCGTCGAAGCTTTCAAACCGAAGAACCGATTAGGTCTATTTTAATAAAAAGCTAATTGACTTTTAACGTGAAACTATAAAAACTAATTGATTCGTAATGAGACCATGAAATGTACGTGAAACGTATAAAATTGCGAACAAGTAAACTAAACCCTTAATATTACTCATGTTATTATCATAAAACTAAACAATTAATCATAAACTAAATGCGAGCAAACAAGACATCAGATCTGTTGCAGATGCTCCTCTGCGCCTCGGGAAAGTAAGGCAGGATGTGTATCCAAGATTCCAAGCTCAGCGTCAGGATGCTTACCTAGAAAGACAAACTTATACAGGCTTCCAGTTCAGATAATAAACCGTAATAAAGTGGGAAAATAAGTGTCATTAAGGACGATCAAGACGAAAAAGTAGTGTAGTTTTGAAAATTAGTACAATAATAGTACATTATGATACAAGTGTGCTAAATTGGTCATTACAGTCGAGGCGGGTTTGAAGCCTCAGCGAAGCGAAGGCTTTAGTATAGCCGAGGAGTGTAATGACTAATGCTCGCGTTTCATACGACGTTGTTCAACACACTTGCGAGGAAAAAAATAGCAAAAATTAACTAAGTATTCAACTAACCTATGTTAGTAGATACTGGTTATTCGGAGCTTCCTTTGAGAACTTTCCAATGAGTGAATGTCTTTGGTGATGGCACCTTGGATTTGTTGCTGTGATAAACGTCCGAGTATTTCTTTAAGATCACAGTTAAACGTGAATACATGTTGATGTCGGTGCCAGTCCATACAGTGCTTTGCAAAATCGAGTAAGTATATCTAAGTATTATTCACCACAACGAACTATACTTGTACGTGTTAGCCAGTTTAATTACCTAGTAGCCTTACTCAAAGTGTGCTCCGTCCTCCGTGGAGCCCTGGGACTCCGCAAAGAGTTTGTGGGGACTCCGCGGTGTTACTTGGCCACAATAGGAGGACAAGTTCAGAAAAGAAATACAATTAAGTAAGTAATTATAAATATTGCGTGATTACGATAGTTACTTCAACAAGCTGGCTATAAACACATTTTCAGAAAACGTTGAATACTTACTTGATTGGTTATTTTTACTGTTCTTCCATTATATTAAACTTTTAGTTTTAGTTTATCGGTTAAAACGTATTTCTGTTTTGATTTAGATGGCACAATAATTCACTTTAAAACATTTGTCTTCACTTAGTATTTCTAGATTCTACATTCAGATCTTACCAATAATTAAAACTCTACAGTTTTCAAATTTTTAACATAATGCATCTCTCTACTAGGTACTACAAACAAAATACAAGAAGGACAACAGCACAGCAGTTTTTTTTTCATATTTTCGCGCTTGTTCCGCGCGATATGTTTTGTAATGCGCGCGCAGGTTCAAATCAAGTCACAGACCAAACCGCCATACAATCTAATATAAAAAATATGTATGATAAACTATAAAATAATGTTTTAAATACGCAAATAAACGTTAATTCGTAGATAAAAATAGAAAATTTACTTAAATTAAATAATTGTGTGTCATCTTAATCAAAAATTTTTTTATTTATGCTCAATAATTTGTTCATTGCTTTTCGGCGGGAAAAGACTTTGCTGAGATTTAAAAAAATACATAATGTAAAAAACACGAGTGCGGTAATTATAAAGTAAAAAACACGCATGTGTTATAAGTTGTATTATGAACTTTAATACTATGTAATAAAATCCAATTTACGAGCAAGTGTGTTGAAAAATTATTTTTGAAGTTTTTTAAATTCTCTTAACATGACATTGTACCTATAATTAATGATGCAATTTTATATAAATAAATGATGTTTTTTTTAAGTATCCTGACTTAAAAGCCCTTCAGGGCGGGGGATGAGACGGCGGAAGGGGAGGGGGTAAAAGGTCCTTATTTCAGGCACTAATACGTTTGATTATTTAAATTTCATTAATTAACACGAAATGACTACTACCAGATTTGTCTGTCGAGCGTTGTTTGTATGAATTTTGCGCCGCAGATGGATTGCAGATGTGTTCCATGGGTAGATGGTATCCTACTTAATTTCTAGCTTTCCTAAAAAAACCACTAGCCAGTAAACAGCTAGTAAACATTCCACAAAGTGAACAGTTGGCACACAATGACACCGCCCTCTAATCACTTCCTGAACGAGGTTGAATAAATAGGCATGTGGTTAATAAAGCATTAGATCTCGAGCATGAAGGTACTTACTTATAATTCTGACATAAATCATGCGCCTTGCCCTGATTGTATTCTATTCGGCATTATTGCTTTTCCTACTCTATCGAGCCTTTTGTACAGCTTTTCGGAACCGTGGAGCATTAATAAATGAATCTGTCAATTCCGAGGGACGGTTGTATCCGGCTCGGTTCAGTTCTGTACAAATGACTAACCAAACCAGTAGGCAACACTTTTTTCACTATAAGTTTTATAATGTAACAATTCATACACTCCATTCACACATCCTTTTTATTTCCATACCTCAAAAGGAGAAAACGGATACCTAATATGATTAATTATTTGTCTGTCTGTCGCAGCAAGCAAATGAAAACATTAAAATAATTAGGTTGATGGGTACTAAAGAAGAGGTACGAAAAACGTTAGGCACGGAACCCTCAGTTTTTTTTATTAAGGAAAAAACTTTAAATCTTGACGGGATATTGGTTCGCATACCGCATACCTTACTCTACGAAATTTATAGCACGCGACTGTCAGGGATTTCCACTGTTTCTTTCTGTACCTAATATTTATTTAATATTATTTTTCCACACTTGAAAATATTTTACCTTGTGATATGTAGCCCTCAATATTTATTGTAGCTCCGCTTTTGCTATTAATTATTTAAAAAAATGCGTAAGTTTCATTATATTTCACAGCCGTGAACTTAACGAGTTAGAAGTAGTAGATATATAGAGAGCCGCATTCCGCATTGTAATGGAACTTACAAAAAAAAGTCACTGGTGTAATTTAGCTTATGTCATTTTATTGAATACTTACCTTAGTTTCAGCTCTGTAAGAGAAGCAGTGATTGACGCCTCTGTGCAAGCCCTGCAGGATGCCGAAGACGTCACCAGCTCCCAGCAGCTCGTGAGTGGTCTCAGTCAAGTCCGCCCGAACGGACACCACGGACACGGACCCAGATGACACCCAATGCATCCTGGCATCGCAATCACCCGCCACCACTATGTAGTTCCCTAAAAGATAAAGTTGTAAATACATTCATAATCATAATCATCGCATTTTACCCACAAACATGAATTAGAATACTTTGTTAGGGCAAGTTCCTACGGCTGTCTACAATGGCAACGAGGATCTTCACATGGTGAGTCTATCTGTTAGGCTGTGAGATTGGGGGCCTACTTGTAACTGTCAAGCAATTAGCAAGCAGTCCTAAAGGCGCGTCATCAAAACCACCCAATAGATCCTTCAGACGGTGCGTTCATTAATGGGTTGTTTGTCTATACGTGTTCTTAGCTTTCACACAAATTACCAGCAGCAACTGGCATGCAGAAATATAAAAGTGCACATGCTCGCGGGTGAATGACTGGTATTTAACATTTTTAGAACATGTCTACTATTGAGTTCGTTTAATACATATACGATTTTTGGTACATCAGCAGCAAGCACCACGGAAACTCTGACTGACTAGATAGACTCAGAGGCGTCGGACGATAAAGTTAGCGCAAGCGGTCGGTCAAGAGCTCGCACTTGAAATTACATTACTCCTCACCCACCCACCATTAGCTGTAGACTCAATTAGCTATGCTAGCTTATGCAGCAACGATTCAAATTAGAGTATAAATTAAAAGGTATGAACAAAACTTGCCAACCAAAACAAAAGAAAGCTTAATTCTTTAACAGAAACAAAGGAACAATATTTTAAAAACAAGTTTCTAAAATCGCTAATTCTTTTCCGAACAATCCTTTTTTAATGAAGCATACACTTAATTAAGCGGGCTTTACCTGGAAAGAATACCGTGTAATCCATAGCAACGGTGAGTTGACGAAGAAATGGCTCCCCGGTGTCTGCGAAAATGTAGCAGTTTCGCAAATGTTGGCCAAACATTGCAGACATGAGATCGCATCGCCTCACGTACGGAGTTTGTGCCAATAATGCTGGCAACTGCATGGAGCAAGCATTGGTTACCAACAAACAACAATTTAAAGAATTTATTTTGTAATTATTTCTTACCTGCCGTCCGCGCTCCGTCACCCAAAGTTGTTGAATGTATTTCCACAGTTTCTTTGATTGGTAATCTAAGAAAATTAATAACGAAATGAAAAATATTAAAACGATAGTTTCGAAATGACAAAAATGCTTTTACCACGAAATAATTATAACAGATACTTATATTATTTAATAAGCTGCTAGTAGATTTTTTTATGAGCGTACTACCAATCGCTCAATCGCTGTAGAAAAACTGACCTGATAATCCTTGATTTTTTAGTACATCCATAAGTTTGCCCGTAGATTTTTCATATTTAGTCAGCGCATGTTTCGAAGCATATGCAACCTAAGGAGCAGATAGTTAAATAGAGATATCAAAACAAACTTCTTGACTTAGGAAAAGCGATAAAATATTAGTAACCACCACAAATGGCTCGCAAGGCGCAGTTTAATCATTAGTTAAACGCTAAATACGATTTCTGAGCCTCTTAGCTCTCATGTAGTGAACATAATTTAATTATAAATGATCCACTGTTAGCTATGAGCTTACACTGCGTGACTGACGTGAAGAATTACAAAAATCTTGCATGTTCTAGGCCAGAGACCAAATCTAAATTCTAAATACATTTTTCTGATTGATCGCTACGTAAAACATTCTTTATTTCTAAAACAACCGCGATTTCACGCAAAAGGGCGTTCAGAGAGATGCTTTGGTATGGCTAACCTGCATGGACGTAGTAACCACTATAGCTGCCAGGACCTTGCCGGAGAGCAGGCACACGTTCTGAATAGCTATTGGCACGTATGACTCGATCAGGTACTCGTCTCCGCCCGTGATTGTCAGCTGAGACGCTATCAGGTAGAAAGACATGGTGAAGTCCCAGTAAGTAGCCGGAGATTCACTAAAAAGTAATAATAAAGTAGATTCAGTCAGCGACAAAAGCAGCTTGGCACTTTGTAGGGTTCCGTACTGCTAAACGGAAAAAGAGACCCCTTATTATTATAACTTCGTTGTCTGTCTGCATGTCAACTGGCAAGTACGAGTCGGACTCGCGCACCGAGCGCTCCGTACAAATTCCTAGGTATGTAAATCCCTATAATTGACAGCGTATCTAATAAGATACATCATAGGCAGTACATAGCACAAACGTCGTCTATGAATTTTTCTGCCGTTCAAAATTATTGTCATATACCAAAGTAACTGAATGTCAAAAATCATCAGCAATAGATGTTTACTTAAAACATTTTTTTTGAATCATCATCGATATCTATAGCAGTATTTTCGTATTTTTATTTAATTACACATTTTTAGTAGATATAAAATAAGAAGAGACTAGAATTCAGGTTTTCTCTTTTCAGTTCTGCCAATTATAGGGTTAACAGATGTAAACAGTTCGCCTATCTCGTGAACCGAGTCTCGAAGATTTTTTCCCGCTTTTCCAGAGTATTCTAAGTTGTCCAGTGTTATCAAATCACACGCACGCGCTGTGTGTGCGCCATTTTATATCGGTCACTAACATAATAGACGGACAAATTTTTTTTTATTTCAGATTTATCTGATTAGTTGTGGTTTTTATTTGATTGCGTTGACTTGGAAGTTTTTTTTTTCATAAATTCATGGGATTGCATTATATATTTGAGTATTTGATATTAATGTCAGCTTGCTACAGCTACGCGTTTCAGAGAACTCTTGATAGACAGACAAACATGAAGAACGAACTGATCTGAAGTGGTTCCGTTGTTTCTTTTTGAGGTACGGAACCCTAAAACGGAAATAATGTTTTCTAGAAACCAAAATAGTAAGTACGAATGATAATTGGATGTATCAAATATACCTACAAAAGTAGGCCAGATGATGTCAAAAGGTAATGAGAACTCTTGTAAAATATGAGAAATGTAATATCATTGTACCATTTTCCAGTGTCCCTCGAACCAATAAGCTCCTAATGATACAACAAGCGGAGAAAAATGAGTACCTTGTTATAAACCAGGGATGGCCATTATGGCCAAGAGGTCGACCGCAAAGGCGATATAGGTAGCCCGCTAGAGAGTTAAATAAACTAGATAGAAAAAGAAGAATCATCAAAATCCATTCATATTTAGCGGAGTAATCGCGTAACAAAGATACAAAAATAAACCGAAAGCCGAATTGAGAAACTTTCCTTACACAAAACAATTTATCGTCATCATCGTTACTGCTGAGCACAGCACAGTACTCCTCTGAAAAAAATCTGTTTAGGTACCTGCTCAATTTAAATTTATGACTTGTGATAATAAATAAATAGCGGCGTAACATTCTCCTACTCCACTCATACTTTACATAATACAATAGTTTTTGCCATGGTATTTTCACAAAAGTGTGATCTGAAAATCGGCTCTCGTCTCGGAGTAACAAGGAGTTTTTAGTTCATTTGTTTCACTGACAGCTGCAGCAGTTGCTTGACTTTAACAGTGTCACAATAGAGAATTTGGCGGGAAACCGATGAGAGTGGATCGTGTCGTTAATTGAATTTTAGTTTCTGTGCTTAATGTTGTTTGGTGTATTATACAACAAATTTACGTGATAGTGCCCAGCAAATGAAGAATTCAAGTCACAACGCGTATTCCCTCTGTTTGTGACCCCCAAGTATCCGCCGGCTGCTGCTCGCCGTAGGTCGCCGTAAAGTACACTATCGCTTTACGGAAGGCATGAGCAGCTGACAGGACGTGACTAAGACAGACTGACTACTCTGACGGTGACAGGACTTTAATATACAGAAATTTACAAAACACATCAGACATGGCTATATGGACTCAGTTCCTTTGCCTATCCCTTAAGGGATAAATTAAAAAAAAAAAAACAGTTTCTTTGTAAACTACTTACTCGTCAACGTTGTGCATTTTAAGCGTACGTATACTACTGATGGGCTCCAGAGCACTGACAACGATTAACCACATGCACGTGAATGTGTGGACGAAGAAAATTACTGCATACGCTGTCATGGCCGCCTATGACAAAGGTAACATACTTATAAATAGATCAGTATATTGTCAATGACATTATGTATAAAAATGAGGTTGATATGTCATCAGTACGCCAAAAATGAAGAGCAGAAAAGGCTACAATTGTAGTCTCTTTGGCTTCAGTCGCTCTCGAATAATGTCCAAACTTGCGCTTGCATTTTCGGAACATGTTTTGTGGCCATATGACGTCTTTATTTATGATATCACTGTGTATTGCAAATGTCATTTTAGAATCGGGAAGCCGGTTAATTAATGTCCTTCCATCATAATTAAGTAATAATATAATTTTTATAATAATATATATAATATATATTATAATAATATAGTATTTTAATTTTTCAAAGATTCGGCCTAAACAGCGCATATTTAACATTTTTGATTATGAGGGACAATAGTAAAAAAGTTCCATTCCGAACTTACCTGCAAAGCAGTTATATTGTTAGTCAATTCAGCAGCCGTTTTTCTATAAAACTCGATCAAGTACTTTAGACGAAACAGTTTGTTGGCTCTCATGTAATGCATCACAGTCTTGGTTTTCCTGTAACAAAACATACTCGCGCTATAAAATATAGTTATTTAACGGCACTTCTCAGGAACTAAGTAGTACCGATTACACGAATTTCCGAACGTATATTGCAAACCATTGGTCAAACTCAAATGTAGAGCCATAATGATGAAATGTGGCCAGGTGGTTGTGTAGTATGGTTCGTTTCGTTTTCTTTAAGACTAGTTTCAGGTTGCTCGTATAAATAGCAGTGACCTTATAAATGGGTCAATCAACTTTTCTTTGCCACTCGTTGCCATGGAGATGTCCCCTGGGTAACTCGTCTAAAATAAGATTTCCTAAGGCACCACTCCATCAAACGTTAGGAGTTTTGAGAGTTATATAGGTACCAATTTCTTAATGCTTCATCTCCTAAGTATGCAAATCCTGACTTTCGGGGAGTGTGGTCTTAGAAAATCATATTTTTATGAGTTACCCGGGGGCATCTCCATGGCAACGAGTGGCAATAAAAAGTTGATTGACCCAAATATGAACTTACGGGAAACAAAAGGCGAACAACATAAACGGAAAGTTGACGAATACATCCGAGTAGAATTGCAGCTTATTCTTAAAGTACCGCCTGCGGCACTTGACTGCATCCATCACTAGCTCGCCTCGCTTGCTCGCATAACCCTAAAATGTAATTTGAAATTAAAATATTATATTCTTAAAAAAAAACTAAATTGGAAAATTACTTGACCAAGGTAACATGTTACTAGCCTTTTATTGACAGAACGGCAATATCGGGCTACAAAAATAACCAAGTATGTGAAGTTAATAATAATATGCAAATGTTTCAAAATAAATATTTTAACTACAAGTTCACATCTAATGACTTTAAATTTTTTTTAAAGTTAAGGAAATACTTTATTTACATAATAAAAGCAATTTACAATGACATTAAATCTAAGCTTAAACTAAATAAACTACAACTTAAAACTAAATTAAATCTAAATAAGGCCCCCGTGGCATAGTGCCCAAAAGGCTGGCAGCGTTGCCTCGCTGAATAGCGATGCTGATTCTTTGAGAGAGAAAACTGTCAGCCCTTTGGTCACAAGTTGCATCAACTAAGCGCTTTTGTAAGTCAGAAATAAGCTTGTAAGCGCTGGGACCCCATGGACCTAAAGTTAATTAGTTTTGCCATATACTCTCTAATCAATAAGACATCAACGCGCCAAACGAACGTTTAAAAATGCATGTAAAAATAAACTTATACAAATACGAAACTTTGCAGAAGGAATGATCTAATTAATTATAAACTGAACGTACTTGATGAATATTCAAATAGATGTTGATATAGAAGTAACAATCCGTGATAGCGAACACCCAACTGATAAAATAACAGTCATTGAGCGTAATAATGGCGTACAGAACCATCACATAATTCAAAGTCGCCATGAAACAAGTCAAGTACCCAAAAACCTGAAAAATACCCATATTTTATGAGCCGGCTTAGGGCGTGATTATTTAAAAGAGGAAAAGTATACGACTGACTGAAAAGATTTAAAAGAGTAATCCGAACGTTGACAATGACGAACGCGAGTCCTTCATAAATTCAATGGACGGAAGGATTCACTGAACACTTGATGTGCGATGTGAAAGATTTAGATATTAAACCATGATTGTATGTAGGTATGATGTAGAGAAATAAACGGATCACTCATGTATATGTATAGGTCAAGTATAGCCGGGTTAATCAACTTTTACATTCCACTCGTTGCCATGATAACGTCCCCTGGATCACTCATTATAAGTATTATTTTCTTGAGTACAAATCCACCAAAAGTTAGGGATTGTGACAGTTAATAGGTAGGTACGCCAATTTCTTAATGGCTCTTAAGTCCGACTTATTTGTAAACACAACTAAGTATATTTCTAATCAGATATTTTGCTCTTGTCTTCTGAGTCACGGTATCGTATAACAAACCTGAAAATTACATTAACTTGACACGATTCGGACAAATTTTATTATGTACTTATAAGTATGTAGTATACTGTGTTAAAAAAAGGGAGATTTCCTCGCATCATCCAGTACAATTAGTCATAATCTGAAATCCAACCAATCCTATAGAATAGAGTCTTATAGAGACAGCGCGGACGTACAGTCAAGTGCAAAAATATGGAACTTATGTCTTCGAATTAAGGTTGTGGTATTATTGTTGCGGTGGATTAATTACATACATATGTTTGCACTTGACCGTACCAAAATCGCTCTAGTAAATTGTAAAAAGTCTGTGGTTTCTCGTTATGGTGTAGGTAGAAACCTATTAAATTAAATCCAACTTAATGAAATAGAAAGCCAAAATGAATACCTGATAGAGCCAAGTGCCCAGTCGGAATAAGTTGTACAAATTCATGTGGCTTTGGTACGTCATCGTACTCATTGACGACTTAGCTTGACTCGTATTCGAATGCGATTGAGAACTGCGGAGAGATACTTGACCAAGACCTAAAAAAAAGTATTTTTTGTGCATAAAAGCAGGTTTTTATTATTCCTTTTATCAAACCAATACTCATAAGAACAACGGTGCAGGAGTGGTTATCATATGTGTTTACTGCTTCATCATCGTCATCGTGGTGTAATTCCAACGATCCAATTAAAACGTAGGTACTCTTGGCGATCATACGCCCGTCTCATTGAGTCCTTGCCTCCGTGTCATTCATCCAGCGCTGTAGTGATCTGCGGAACCTCCAGTGTCCTATCTGGCTCTCCATACAAGTACTCGGTTTGTTTTTTTCTTTATACGACGAGGAAGGCAAACGAGCAAGTGGCTCACCTGATGGTAAGTGATCACCACTGCCCAAAGACACCCGCAACCCCAGAGGGTTTGCAGAAGCGTTGCCAACCTAGAGAGCTAAGATGAAATGCCTCTTGTGCCCTTAATTACACCGGCTGTCTTACTCTCCACACCGGAACACAACAGTGCAAGCACTGCTGCTTAGCGGCAAGATTAGCGAGTAAGATGGTGGTAGCGATCCGGACGGACCTTGCACAAGGTCCTACCACCTGTCCATCGACTCTCGTCCATTTTCGCAATGTGACTCGCCCATGTCCACATTTTCTTTGCTAGGGCAGCCATAACGTGCGTATCCTTGAGTCCACTCATTAAGTTTTCGGTCTCGAAGGGTGATCCCGAGCATCACTCTGCACTAATCAGGGCAATTCAGGGCAACTTAAACAATACCACAAGGCTTTATTTACCTTGGACCTCGCATCGGCTGGAGCCACTGCGTGAATCCACAGCTGATTCCATCGATGTAACATCAGCTTCTGATTCTTTTACATGAAACGGTAATTAATTTGTAAATTCATCATATTTTTCATCCCTTAATTACAATTAGACAATCGAAAAAGGAGAATGCACGCAAGTCCTCGTAGAGTGCTTACCAAATAATCTGGTGGCAACGCTTCGGTACCATTTTTGAAAAAATAAATATAGTCGCATAAATAAGTCAAAGTATAGAAAAAATAAAAAACCAGTGACTTGGTTTACATGACTTATGAGCATTTATCGTTCTTTATTTACAATGTCGTTCAAAGCAATTTTTTCAAAGCGTAATAATGTAAAAATAATGTCTTTCTTGAAATTTTCCGGAATAACAAGTATTTGCCAAACAACATCACAAATAAACACCCGACCTTGAAATAAAATTAGGACCGTAATCTACAAAACATTACCAGAGGAAGAGTCGTCGCCGTAATTGACAGAAATTGGCAAGATGTAATCTTTGGACACCTGAAACGCTTTGTTCAGGGGCTCCTGTATTTTCGGGTAGTATTTGACCAGGTTGAAAAACGTCTGGCTGGAAATAACCAGCAGATCGAGGTTGCGGCTCGAGTAGATTGACACTTCCGAGCAAGATATCGGTTGCTGGAATTATAAAGGTTTACAAAAAAAGTGTATTTTACTAAATATAAATAATTCTGTGAAATATGTACCACAAATTATGTACTTTTCATGACCAAATTTTTCGGATGTTTAAATGGGAATATTCACACTTAGATTTTTACTTGATCCAACATGATCTCAGTAGGAGTATCTTTTTGTATTTTTTCTCCCAATTTTTTATTTTTACGGTTTTCCCGTGAATATCAATTATATTTTTTATAAACTCACTGAAACATGAATACACAGAAAGAAACCAGAAAAATGCCAACCCCGGGAATCGAACCCGGATCCTCGACACTCCGGGTCGTGTGCTTTTCCCCTACACCACGGCTGGACATAGATGGCGCTAGTCACTGCAAAAAGTGATAAAAACAAGCTAAGATTTGAATACATGGAAAAAATTCAGCCTTTCCTCTATGTCCAGCCGTGGTGTAGGGGAAAATCACACGACCCGGAGTGTCGAGGATCCGGGTTCGATTCCCGGGGTTGGCATTTTTCTGGTTTTTTTCTGTGTATTCATGTTTCAGTGAGTTTATAAAAAATATAATTGATCCAACATGTTATGTGCCTGAAGATAGACGTGGCGGATCTATGCGAGTCGCTACGGTAACGGAAAGATATAGGTAATTCATTAAAGACATAATAGAAAAACCTTTCTCACGGGCCAGGGAAAAATTAATCTTATTGTAATCTGCTTTTCTCAGTTTTACTAGCAGCATGTAGCGGTCGATGTCCATTGTTGTCGTTAGGTAAATATTTTGCATGGATTTCCCATGATTCAGCATAAATATTTCGTCAAATTATTTTTACTAGATCCTTACGCAGAATATCCAAATAAATGTTTCTTATTATTCATCATCCTTACCCCGGTAAAATTCCCAAACATACCGCCCGGGCCCATACAGGTAATCATTTCATTGTACGAACTCATAACGTCAACCTGCAAAAAATATTACCAAAACACTATTATACTCACATAGCGGTTATACCTTCCGGTGGCTTTGGAAAGTGTAATAAATTGCAAACCCGCCATCGAAATTTCCTTACCTTTCCTCGATAAATAATATAAATGTAAGGTTGTACATCCTTATATTGTATGACGGTCTCGTGCTTGAGGAAGTACATCTCCGTAAGGTGCTGAGTGATCACCCTGATAAAAGACCGCTCGACTTTGCCGAATAGTGGTACTTCGCGTAAAGTTTTTTCGTACATAAATACGAGAGTATCTTCCATTAGAGCTGAGTTCAGACGGCGGCAGATTTTCTAAGGAAAAGAAAGAGGTGCAAAGATTATGTAAAATTTACAAGCCAGACAAACGGATTTTGTATGCTTTGCATAATATTTATTATTTTACAAATAAAATAATCATAGCATAATTCATTGAAAAAAATTGATTTGTCCCAAACTAAACAAAGCTACAGTACTCTTCAAACTTAAATGCGGTTTTAAAATGCCTGAACAACTTAGTATTGCGTCCCCGTTGTCTCTGCGTGTCTGGCTTCCCCTAAAAATGACTGACTTCACTTCCGTTGCATTTAAATTTGCACGAACTGTTCTAGTCTGGCTACTGAAAGTTGACCTTGCAAAAAGGCGGCCAATTTTGAAAAATCTTGAGTTGGCAACACTTTGTGTACAAAGGATTTATAGTTTTGATGCTTTTACATTATCACTTTCACTAAATTAGAAGTTTTAATTTGAAGACGGTCAACTTACAAGAACTTCTTCCAAAAACTAATTGTTTGCCAAGTTTTCCTTAGTTACCAGGTTAGCTGGAAGAGATCCCTTTTAGGGATAAGCTCGCCTTTGTACTACATTTTCTGTTTTGGTATATTTATTGCAATTGTTTTGTAATATTTACATTTCATATTAAAATGTGTCTCAAGAGATAAAATAAAGTGACTGACGGTAAAATCAGTACTTTTTTTTGTTAATAAGAACTGACCAGCGACTAATCTCTATATTTGGGAATCACCCTGATGTTAAGTGAAGATGAGGCCGAAACCGTAGATCAGGTCCAGTA
The DNA here is from genome assembly GCA_963691665.1 of Clepsis dumicolana. Taxonomy (NCBI): domain Eukaryota; kingdom Metazoa; phylum Arthropoda; class Insecta; order Lepidoptera; family Tortricidae; genus Clepsis; species Clepsis dumicolana. The sequence goes on along the minus strand of OY829516.1, from coordinate 10,086,161 downwards.
AGAATGGTCGCCTGTTTTCATGCCCGACCACGATCAAGATCGTTTGGCATTGCCAATTACCTATGACATTTAACGAAGTGTTGCCGTCTTAATATCTACTTTAATGAATGTCGTCAGTAGCCTTATTTAATTTCACTCACTTGAGGGCTACTCCCATTGGTTCTCTTCCACAAATATTCGAAATATTTAATCGTTTTCGATGTCAATGCGGGATCAACATTTTCTTGATACAAGAAATTTGCCAAATCCGAAGTTTTTTCCTGAAGTATAAATCCTCTTATTGTAATGTTTATATTCACAACAATCTGTATAAATTTTTATTAAGTGGGTGATTGATTTCGTAAGACGTACAGTATGATCCAGTAATGCGTGTCCGGCCGCTGTGCGGGAGGATGCAATATATCCACACATAAAAGCGAAGTATAGAAAACCTGACAGTTGTAAAAACATTGTTATCCAAGCGTCAGTTTCATTCGCCACCTGCGTTGGACTGCAGCCAGATCCTGAAAAAAAAAAGTTAACGCAAGTAAATAGTAAGTTAAAGACCTACTTGTAGTAGAAAGAGCTGATTTTTTCAATTCCCAGATAAGCTGGTTTTCTATACATGAGATAGAATAATATTATTTGCCTGAAGTTGAAAAATCGGCCCTAAGTAAATAGATCACCCACATTTTTTACCGCTGGGTATATTTTAAGCACATTAAATATTTGGTTAGAAAAAAAAATATTCTTACCGATAAAAATATTAAAAGAACAAAGAAACGATGTTATATACTCCACATGTGCATCTGAAAGTTTCAGAAACAATAATTAACAACAGTTTTGCATCATAAGTCGGACTACGCAATCGCCAATTTCAAAGCATGTTCCAAATTCTCAACGTCTGCCTTGTCTTAGGTAAAATCTACTACTTACATTTTATATCGTACTTGTTCCCATTAACAACGAGAGCTCGCGTGCAGTTGGCCAAAGTATACATTGACCCAGGCCGCCGAAAAGGCACACAGTAGCTGATGAAAGTAAATGCGGTAGCAAAATTCGTGATCAATAAGGCCAGAGGCAGAAATTTCAGTAGGATGATAATTTGGTTTACGCGCATTATATCACTCTCCCAGTACGACAGGGCCCCCATTATTCTCACCACCTGGAAGCATTGTTAATTTGTGAATATGTAATTTATAGCCCATCTACACTTTGACCTAGCAATGCTCACTTTGCAAAGCTTCTTATGAAATTTTAATGGGATTCTTTAAATTTGTGTCTCAGCGATGGGTTTCGAACGGTAAAGTGAAAATAGATCAAAGTACAACGAATGTAAAATCTGACGGAAAACGTATTTTAATATGAAATAGGAATAAACAAAGTCTTACTTGTATTATTTTGTTTATTCGAAACAAGTCTACATTAGTTTGGGCGTTGATTATTTTAAACTGAAAATAATGATAATAGTTAGGTAATTAGAATCATACATTCTGCATGTAAAATATGGTAAGTATTTTAAATATCTCCACATACCACTTGCTCGAAAGGAAATGTAGTAAGAACATCAAGCAGAAAAGCGTGCTTGACATATCTTAAGATAGTAAATAGTGGATGAGTAACTAGCAGAGAATGGTCGTTGTAGTAAGCCACGTAGCTCATTATTATTATGTCAATGTATAACACTATATCTATATAGTATTTGCCATCGAATTTGTGATAAGCGACCTGCGAAATAGTATGTCAATTAGACATGGATCTTTCAAATTGACTAAGTACAAAGTTTATCGAAAGGGGCAATTTAAAAAAAATGTATGTAATAGGTACTCGTATTTGGTTTTTTTAAGTTTGCTTTTCAACTAATGCACCCTAATTGAGTGCCAGGCTAAGTTGTAGCCTCTGTTATAAACAAATTATAAAATACATTTAAACCATCCACGTCAAATTTCGGAAACAAAAGAGGCCAAAAGTTAAGTTAAATTTAACTTTTCATTCAGATCTTTATATTAATCATCACAGAGAAAATAATTTCCAGACAGTTTAATTCAAAAGTTGAATTGATGAAATTGCAACCTTTCGAACATTTTGAACCTGATTGGAATTCGCTCTCGTACCTCGTAGGCAGGTTGAGCAATAAAAAAAAGTTTGAATGTTCGGACTGTTAGGTACAGAATAATATATTATGGACTTGTTTCATATTTACAACTTTTTGTTTGTTCCTCAGCCAGAGGAACTTTAGCTAAGTTTTCCGATCGCATAAAATATTATTACAGTTAGCATTAGCTTACAGACTCTACTTTGATTATACATAATATGTAAGAATATTTGCTCCCAAATTAACGGTTTGCGGTCTAGGTGGCATCATTTTGTCCTTACCGCAATGTTGTAAGGAATGACGAAAAGATAATATATTGCAAGGCAGCATCGCAAAGTAGACCAAAACTTCAAGAACATTCCATGAGGTGTGATAACGCCAGGTACTACGACATATCTGAGAAATCTAAAAAAAGAAAAAAATACCACTTAAGTTGCAACTGATGATTTGAGTACCTAGGCTATCGTAAAATAGTACTTAACGAGGTAAGTAGGTGACCAAAATTTGGCACCTTACGTGACATAGTTAGTTTAATATTAGGTATGTTTAGTAATCTAATAATCACTCAAGTAGCTCGTGCACACAACAAACACTAAGATACGACACAGGACCCAAATAACGTCGAGAATTGTGGATTTAAGTAAATAGTATTTCTTTGTCTCACAGCTCCGTCTGAAAATACGGCACGGCGTAAATAAAAGCATTAGAGAAATGGAAACACGGAGTAAAATAGCAACTCTTTAAGCTTACATAATTATAATTTTCAAGAAGAAACAAAACCGGTCAAGAGCCAGTCGGATACGCGCACCGAGGGTTCCGAGCCATCAACATATTTGTGCTACCTTACGTACAGTCCGCTCAATGTAGGACTAGCAAATACATCCTTTCATTACGATACTCCTCTTATAGTATTTAATCCCACTTTAAAATTTCAAGACCCCTTTCAGACCCTGTTGCCAAACATTTTTTAATAATTTTCTATTTGCAAAATACCTTGGTAAGCGTTAGGTATTTAAAACAATTACAAATTCAAGTCGATAGCTTCCGTAGTCCCTGAGGTAACTGTCGCGCACATTAACGTCGGTGTTTATACTTTTGTACCGTACATGATTATCTATTCTGTAAGTTGCTTAGCGACAATTTTATGAGAAAAACTTGATTGTCTAAATGAAGTAATGGAGGAAAAGTAATGCATATATTTTGAAGCCATCTGTTACTCATTTTATTCACATGGCGACCGTAATAAAAAAAAAAATTTAATAAAAGTACAAAGTGACTAAGTAAACTAAACAGAATTAACACTGACGCGCAATATTAAGAATGGAGACACTGAAACGGAAAAGAACCCAATTTCGCAGAAATTTTACTCGGGCCGCTGACGCCCTTGAACAAGCTGTACAAAAGCACAAGGACGAGCTGGAGCCGTTTACTTATGTGGAGGGAAAATTCAGTAGGTTCTCTGATTGCGCCGAAGAGCTGTTTGGTTGCGGGTCCACATTAAGGGATCTTTGGTGCGAAAGCGAGGCTTTCGATGAAGAATCTTACCAAAACGACCAGGATATAGCTGAACCATACAAAGGTCAGTGGTCAGAGTTGAGGGCTAAATTCCAAAACCTGAGCCAATCCTATAAAGATTCCGACGATGTCAGCTCTCTAAAGTCCGCAAAGTCCACCTTAAAGCATTCGCAAGAGCGCAAAGTCAAAATGCCTAAACTAGAAATAACGAAGTTCAATGGGGAGGTGAAGAAATGGTTACTTTTCTGGGGCTAGTTTATAAAAATTGATGAAGACCCAGACATCAACGATTCTGACAAGTTTCAGTACTTGCTCCAATCAATGGAACCTCATTCTAGCGCCAGACAGCTTGTGGAGTGCTACCCACCCAGCGGTAAGAACTACAAGAAGGCATTAGACGCTCTCAAGTCTAGATTCGCGCGTGATGACGTCTTGATAGAGACATATGTAAGAGGACTACTAGCATTAATGCAAGAAAAAATGCAACAACCATCAAATGCTAAGGAGCTACCGGCGCTATATGACAGCCTACAAACGCATTTACAAGCGCTCAAAACTTTAGGTGTCACGAAAGATAAGTATGTGTCGATTCTGTTTCCGATGGTAGAGTCTGCCTTACCAGATGAGGTACTTAGAGCGTGGAACCGTTACCGAGCTACTGATAGCAAAATCAACAACGATTTGTCAAGACTCGTCGATTTTCTCAGATTAGAAGTGGAATCAGAAGAGAGGATACAGTTGGCTCATCAATGTACGACTCATAACTCCATGCCTAATCCTAAAGTACCCACATGCTGTTTTGTCGCTGAAACCAAACCAGAGAACCACAAGAATACATCTTCAGTATGCATCTGGTGCGACAAGGACACGCACTGCACCGCAGAGTGTCATAAAGCAGCGAAGATGACGCTTGAACAGGGAACAGAGTTTATTAAAGCTAAGAAAGCGTGTTTAATCTGTTTGAGGCCAAATCATAATGCAAAACGATGGAAGAGCTTCCCTAAGTGCCTGTTTTGTAAAAAACGTCACTCTGTTTTGATGTGCCCTGATATGAACGGATAAAGTACGAGCAAGTACAAGGCTGAACCCGAAAAATCAAATAACTTAGACTGCGAGTTGAAGTCAACCACCTTGCTGTAAACTGTAGTTGTGCAAGTTGCATCCAACGACGGCAAGAGGTCGGTTCGAGCGCGCGCACTCATAGATAGTGGTGCACAGAGGTCGTATATACGCAAAGATCTTGTTGAGAAATTAGACTTAAAACCGGCCAGAAAAGAGTTTATAACACACTTTCTGTTTGGCGGAAAAGAAGAAAGCACAGAAGAACGTCAACTTTACGACATTTCTGTCAGAAGTCTGACAAATGACTTTGAAATGAAATTATCAACAGTGGAACAGAAACATATTTGTGGTTTTTTGCCGAAAATTAGGTCTAATGAAATAATTCAACAACTACAAAAACGTAAAATTGTACTGACTGACACGACTGACTCACCTGACGACGTTCAATTATTGATAGGTGCAGGCTTTTCGAGTTTACTTTTGACTGGTGAATTTGTTCATGTAAGTAGTACTATGACTGCAATAAAAACCAAGATTGGCTGGACTATTCAAGGTCCTTTGACGGGAATTTATAGCTCGTTAGTTAATACGACAACTACGCGTCATTGTCTTTCTCGCATTAACATTTCAGATCTATTGAACTTGGAAACCTTAGGTATAAAAGACCCCGCTGAGCAAGAGTCGAAGAACCTGCATGACGCTGAGGTACTCGAAAACTTCGAAAGAACTATTACGGTAAACGAGGACGGACGTTATGAGGTCTCACTGCCGTGGTGTAATGTCCCGCGCCCGCAAATAAATCATTATATGGCAAATAAGAGGCTAACTTCTACAACGCGGCGGCTTCACCAACTAGGTAAGATTGCACAGTATGATGAAGTGTTCAAACAGTGGTTAGAGTTAGACATTATTGAAGTTGCTCCAGACCAAGGCGTTAAAGATCATTATATGCTGCACCATGCTATGATAAAGGAGGCTAGCCTGACAACAAAGACGTATTTGATGCATCAGCTCGAGACACTAACGGCATATCGCTTAATTCATGCCTCGAGGAAGGGTTTAATTTTCTAGAGCAAATACCACAGCTTTTAATTAATTTTCGCAAAGAAGCCATTGGCGTCACTGCTGATATCACGAAAGCTTTTTTGCCTTTCTGTCAAAAACTGCGAGAGGATTTGAGACAGCGTTTTAGGTCCCAATACTTAAGCACACTTGTGTAGCCTCGAATTCCAAGTTTGAGAGATGTTGTTCTCGTGGAGGTACCGAATGATCACAGAAGGGTGATCTGGCTGATCGGCATCGTGGAAGGGAAAGACAACGAGAAAAGAGTTCTTTGCGAGATCCGCACGGCTACTGGAGAGTTAGTTAGAGTAGCGACTCTACTCACTTGAAATTTCGTTTGTCGATAGGTTTAAACCACTCGACCGACTTGTGACTCCGACTAGACGTGACGAAGGAAAAATTGACGGGTCTTCCGATTCCGACATAGGTTTAGTAAAACTGACTACCACACGGTCTGGACGAATCGTGAGACCGCGAAGTAGGTTCATGGACTTCAAGAATTAATTACCTATTAAATATTTAATACGTTGAATTGTTTCATTTGTTTGTTTTTATATCTTGACACGATTGTTAATTTCTTTGATCAGTTTAGTGTTATGTAAAGATATGTTTAATTTTCTCAACCTTCCGGTTTCATTTGCCGGGGACTGTCGCGCACATTAACGTCGGTGTTTATACTTTTGTACCGTACATGATTATCTATTCTGTACGAGGGCTGTTTAATAAGTACCCGTTTTCTAAATATATTTGTCGGAGAATCGATACACTAGTCGGTGCTGATCATAGTCTAAAGTTATAAATTACCTTCATTTGTTATGATTTTAACGAAACGTCAAGCGGTGACAGCTGTCAAATAAATACTGCTTGGGAGTGGTCTGTGCTTGGTTCATTTGTGGGTAGTTGGTATAAGGTCGAAATGACATTTAGTAACTTTAAAAAAGAAAAGGGCATTCTTGATCGGGGGGTCGGACTGATCACAAGTTGGGAATGTAATCCGTTTGCATCGGCTTGGTGCTTTGAGTTTTAATGAGAATTTTTAGTGATTTAATGAACTAAGTGCTTGTGCCCCAAAGTACAGAGTCTTATTTTAAGTCTTAAATGATATCTTGGCAATAGATCACGTGAATGGGCGCAAGCACAGAACTCTCCAACGTTTCCAATATGGTACTTGCATTTCGCGTTAATAGTAACGAGTTAACTGTGATATCAATTGTAACTAATTTAGACCTCGTATGGTGTTATTATTGAAAAGATTATACCTCATTGAGTTTCTTGCCGGTATCTTCTCAATAGAGGTTATTTCCGAACCGTGCGGTAGAGTCATTGATGTAGGCCTTAATCAAATAAAGACTGGCCTAGAAGTGAAACATGATGTGTCTGCAGTTATTTCTACCACCTCAATCGACCTTGAGGATGAGTAAAGCTCATGACCAAGCTCTACTACGTGTAAAACCCATTTCATCCTGACACAGCTAGCTAGCAAACCAGGTCCGCTGGTGTGTGCGATGTCTCGTCCCGGTCCCAGTCTCCGAGTTCAGATGTGGGATGGAACTGCATGTCCCACTTCAAGATAACAAAGATGATTATGACGACGGTTATGCTGATGATGATTGATTGAATTGTACGATCGATGCTGTTCGAGGTGACCATGCCAGTCTTCTTTGGCTGCTCCGGCTGCCGTGCAAGTAGTTGTTTGTGAACCCCATTCGGAGGATTTAAATATGCCTGGTGAGTCGCTTTCAGTTTGTTATAATTTGTGTAACACGTGGGTTTCCGTTAAATGTCTTTACTGAGTTTACGTGATTTGGTTAAAAAAACTGGTAGGGTATACCCGTGCCCTATGTTCGATACTATGGCAGTATGATAAGTAACGAATTCTAATAGGTACTCAAGTTCATAATTTCAATCGAGCTATCGTGATGTTCAGTGCAAGTGCACCGAATAGTCATTATTGTCAGGTAGACTTTGTTTAAATGGTTTGAACGGTTTGACTTTAAAAAGCAACGTGAGGTTTATACGATGGTAATCAGTTTATTTTTTTGGATAAAACAAACATTAGTTATCCGTGTTTGTGTGCAAATCACACGTGAGGTTCTTGTGTAGCTAATCGGAGCCCTTAATAAGTGACAATGAATAATAGGAGTTGTGTGTTGAAATAATAATCGACGTGTTTTAAATTGTTTGTTTTTTTGTACAAAGAAAATACGTTTCGATTGAGTACCTAACTAGAGGTAACGTTTATTAATTATGTTGTCGTAGCGCTCATGTCGCTAGCTTTGAGTGGTAAGTACGTGTATGATCGCGACCCAGTTTACAATAAATCATAGTTTTGGGTTTTGGACAGGCAAGAGAAACGAGTGTTTTAATTTTTGCTAAGCAAGTTCGTGTAAATTGAATTCGTGATTTTGGTTACGCTACTGATAACGTGAAAAGATTAACCTTTTCGTGGTGTGAACCATTAATTCGAGCTCTTAAGATTGACAAGCAAAATTCATTTGATGTTCGTATGTCATGTGTTGTTGATCGCTGGTGTGAGTGTCTTTGGCTGAGACTGATTGCACCTTCGGTCATTCGTAGGCGTAGGCGTAAAATCGGGCCTCATTTCCCGTCGCAGTGCGGCCACGACTGTGAGTGGCGTGCGTTTGGCTCGCGGGTGTAATCGGTCGCCACGATCGCTGGATGGAGGCGATTGGTTTTGGATATCGCTGGATGGAGGCGATTGGTTTTGGATATCGCTGGATGGAGGCGATGAGTTTTGTGTGAGATGGATACTGGATGGAGGTATTCCATGTGATATTGTGTGTAGAGGTTGCTGGATGGAGGCAACTGACACAGCACTGTGCATTCATGTCATGCTGAGAGAGAGACTCGATAATGTTTAAACTTTGTGCTGATTTGAGTTTTGCTTGACAAGTAAAGAGACTTATGTTCACCAATAGAATTATTTTCGTTATTTCCTTGATTGTTAGTTTTTATGGTCAGGAAGGCCGAGTGGAAAAGTTTTGGGTACTGTTCAGATTTTCTGGTCCACAGATACCTCCCACGAGGACGTGTGAGACGTCAGAATGGCCGTGTCGGAGAATCGATACACTAGTCGGTGTTGATCATAGTCTAAAGTTATAAATTACCTTCATTTGTTATGATTTTAACGAAACGTCAAGCGGTGACAGCTGTCAAATAAATACTGCTTGGGAGTGGTCTGTGCTTGGTTCATTTGTGGGTAGTTGGTATAAGGTCGAAATGACATTTAGTAACTTTAAAAAAGAAAAGGGCATTCTTGATCGGGGGGTCGGACTGATCACAAGTTGGGAATGTAATCCGTTTGCATCGGCTTGGTGCTTTGAGTTTTAATGAGAATTTTTAGTGATTTAATGAACTAAGTGCCTGTGCCCCAAAGTACAGAGTCTTATTTTGAGTCTTAAATGATATCTTGGCAATAGATCACGTGAATGGGCGCAAGCACAGAACTCTCCAACGTTTCCAATATGGTACTTGCATTTCGCGTTAATAGTAACGAGTTAACTATGATATCAATTGTAACTAATTTAGACCTCGTATGGTGTTATTATTGAAAAGATTATACCTCATTGAGTTTCTTGCCGGTATCTTCTCAATAGAGGTTATTTCCGAACCGTGCGGTAGAGTCATTGATGTAGGCCTTAATCAAATAAAGACTGGCCTAGAAGTGAAACATGATGTGTCTGCAGTTATTTCTACCACCTCAATCGACCTTGAGGATGAGTAAAGCTCATGACCAAGCTCTACTACGTGTAAAACCCATTTCATCCTGACACAGCTAGCTAGCAAACCAGGTCCGCTGGTGTGTGCGATGTCTCGTCCCGGTCCCAGTCTCCGAGTTATTAATATCACTGGCCGCAAATAAGTATACCACCTTTTTAAGCCATTTTTTAGAGGCGAGAAAATTAAAAACAAAATGGCATTCTTTTGTTTTTTTTTCTCATTTGACAACGATTCAGTGAAGGCGTGAACTTAAAATTGTTAAAATGGAGAAAGAACAGTATCGGTCTGTAATTAGATTCTTATTTTTGGAAGGAAAAACATGTGATGAAATAAAAGTAAGAATGCAAGCGGTTTACCATGAATGTGCTCCTTCTATGACAACCGTCTGATATCGGTATAATGAGTTTAAGCGGGGGAGAATAACCGTCTTTGATGAGGATCGCCCAGGCCGGCCAGTTGAGGTGACTGCCGGATTAAACTTCGAGAAATCGTTGATGCTGTAAACGTTTCAATCGAGAGGGTACAACACATATTAGAAGAAAAATTGGGTATGAAGAAAGTATCGGCGAGGTGGGTGCCGCGTTTACTCACGGAGGAGCAAAAACGGAACCGACTGACTACTTCGGAGCAGTGTTTGGCCGTGTTCAAACGTAACCCGAAGGAGTTTCTGCGTCGTTTCGTGACCGTGGACGAAACGTGGGTCCACCACTACACCCCGGAAATGAAAGAGCAGTCGAAGCAATGGATTTTACCGGGTGAACCTGCTCCAAAGAAAGCAAAAACCGTCCCATCGGCTGGAAAGGTCATGGCGACAGTTTTTTGGGATTCGCAGGGTATTATACATATTTACTATTTAGAAAAGGGAAAACAATAACAGGGCAGTACTATGCCAATTTATTGGATGAATTTGACGCAGTGTTGAAGGACAAACGACCCTATTTAAAAAAGAAAAAAGTACTGTTTCATCACGACAACGCCCCGGCTCATTCGTCCAGAGTTGTGACGGCTAAATTAGCACAGTTACGCTACGAACTATTGTCTCACCCCCCGTATTCTCCAGATTTGGCCCCATGCGATTTCTTTTTGTTTCCCAACCTAAAAAAATGACTCGGTGGCAAGCGATGTGGATCAAATGACGAAGTCATTGCCGCCACAGAGGCCTATTTTAATGACCTTCCAAAATCATACTTTTTGGATAGTTTATTGAAGCTTGAGTATAGGTGGACCAAATGTATAGAGTTAAAAGGTGACTACGTAGAAAAATAAATGCATATATACAAAAAAAATGTTGTTTTTTTTTCTATAAACGGGTACTTATCAAACAGCCCTCGTAAGTTGCTTAGCGATAATTTTATGAGAAAAACTTGATTGTCTAAATGAAGTAATGGAGGAAAACTAATACATATATTTTAAAGCCATCTGTTACTCATTTTATTCATAGTAACCAGCTGTGACGGACAGACAGACAGACCGACCGAGAAACACCATAAAGGTTCTGTACCATTTTTTTCGGAACCCTAAAGACAAAATTAAAACGGCGTTAACCTCACTTAAGCGACAAGGAAACTCCGGGGTACGCTGTGAGGCGGAAACACCTAAGAAAACATTTCATCCACAAAAACAACATTTTTCACAGAATGTAATGTTTACGTGACGTAAATATAATCTGTCTTAATTAATACTTGTTCTAAAAAAATCCTATTTTAACAGCGCTGCCTATAAAAAGTAATTCGCAGATTAATAGCACTAGAATGAAAATATACTGCCCAACTTATGAAAATGTATTACCTAACTTAGATGTAGCTGTACAGTAGGCCGAGCTCGGGTTTTCGAATCCTGCGTAATGTTACGTTATCGTATCGAAATCGAGAAATCTCATACAAAATTTCAGTTTCAAATAAGCTCACTGATATAATATTCGTACTCGGGCCTCTGTTTTCTTATACCGGAGCCCTTATAGTTTCGCCGTTTCCGTCCGTCCGTCCGTCCGCGGCTTAGCTCAGAGAGTCTTGCGACTAGAAAGCTGTAATTTGGCATGGATATACAATAAAAATACAAATAACCTGCTAGCTCAAATTTAGGTCTTAATAGATTCATACCGCAGTTGTGCAAGTCCATTAATATTTACCTCATGACGCCTAACTTGTCAAAGGCCCGCACGTACTGTTCCCGCTCGCCGCGACCAGTTAATACTACGAAACTTTCCTTTATCTCTTGCTGCAAGGAAACCAAGTTCATACAAGTTTATTCAAGGTAAGTATTCTTATTTTTGCCAAATATCAGATAATATATTCGAAATTATTAGTGGTGATGTTGTCTATAAATGCGCTCGGTCACCCTCACCCTCATCATTTCTTTCTTTCAAACATTATAATACGGTAGAAGAAAGAAATAATGGTTGAATGCGATTGTAATAATGCGCGTTAGACAATAAGCCCACTATGTTTAAAGTCTGATGTCTACGAATTATTAAAAAAATGTGGTATTTCGAAAATCCAGTAGGTACATCGGGAACAAGGAGCTATTTTACCGCAATCCGATTCGTCTTGATACCGAGGCGGCCGGACATGGGCTTAGCGATCTCATACTGTGCCGCATCCTTTTCTAGATCCGGGTCCTTTAAAACCTGAAGAATAAGTAGACACCAATCGTCATTTATTTCATCAAATTTAGGCAACGCAACTATAACATTTGTGACAAAGCTAAACAAACGTTATTCCACGCAAATTCTCAGTAACCAGTATTCATCTCCTACTTCAACTAAATGTGGGAAGTCTCAGTAACCAGTATTCATCTCCTACTACAACTAACTGTGGGACGAGACTGATCGTCATTTATTTTACCAATACAAAGCGATACTCAACGCGAATACTCAAAACACCAAACTAACGTAAAGTACGACAGTTTATTTCACACCCAAATTCACAGTTCTCATAGCATAGTTAAAAACCCCATGCATCACTGTAGCGGGTGTAGTTAGTAAACTCATGAATCACCTTCATAATGGGGTGGCTGATGTCCGGGAATGTGCTCCAGCACTGCACCAGTGCACTAAATTCCACGTGCAGCAATATGCAGTTTGTTGACGTCAAAACTGTGTATACCTGGGGAGTGCGGGGAACTACTGAATGTGTGTGGCGGAATATTAGAAGATTGCCAATTCTATTGTGTTGTATTGTTTTATGAATAGGGACAGGGGGAGCCCTTTGTGCCACATAAAATTGTTAGTCGAACCATTTAGTCGAATGACCGATCCACATTTTTTTTTGAAAATGTGGCTACTACATAGGTTAGGTTTTCCTGAAAGTTGGCGTTTTCAATAAGTAAAATTTCAATTAAGTATGCAAAACGATCATTTACAAAACATTATATTGGGACAATCGATATGCTGTATGCGACTCTCCGAGATGCGGCTCAATATAGACCTGGAAAAAGGTCATCATAGGGAACTGACCTACGACCTAATTATTATTGTTTTGGTTGAAATTACATAAGTAATTTTCACTTATATGCAGGACCCTAAAATGCGAGCAAAATCGATTGAAACTAGTATATTAACTACTTCACTCTAGCACTTCAATGAATTTTAAAATCCCTGCTTATAAGATCCATGTCAATAGTTCTGATTAAATTCTGATCCGATTTGGTTGCTTTCAAAGTTATTCAGTTTAAAACCACAGCTGTACCAAGTCATAAAATATTTACGTTATAAAAAACATAGTATATTGAATTACAAAAAAGCTTAGCTACCACTTAACACAGTTTTCTTTTGTACTTAGTTAGTTTTTCTTCCTGACAGAAACTTATGAGTTTACCTACTTGGAGTTTATGCTACGGACTTACTAGTCTCACACGTTCGCATGACAACAAAACCACTTTAATTTATTAGAAACCTGTAGGTTTTCAAAAGAGCTTTCTTTAAACTTGTAACGCTAGCTTAACATTAAATTTCAAATTGAATATAATGTTATCGGATATTAGTCCGAAAGTACGATTAATAATCTCGAATATAATTGAAACTGTCGGATTAATCCGATATAAGGAAACGAGAGTAATCACTTAGTAATCAGGTAGGTATCTAACATTAGCTAGGTTAATTTTCCTTTTTATCTTACCTTAGGTAATCCAAACAGCATTTCTATGAGACCAAATTGGCATCCGGGGCCCACGGACGCCACAACTTTACCCTGGTTGTCTAAAATGTTGCAGTGGCCCTATAAACAAATAACTATTTCCAACAGTTCCTCCATAAAATATTTTACTGCTTGAACGAAAGGTGAATGAAATAAACATGAAGTGCAACGTACTATGGTTATTTGGTTAGGTATAAACTTGAACCGCATATTTTACTGAGTGTTTCGAGAATCCGGAAGTGAACAGGGTAAGTAGTAGATACTCGTAAATTGAACGCAGATTTTCATATCCGTTTTAAGTATTGCTCCGAGTATTTACTGTTTTCATTTAAAATATTAATCATTTTATGAATAACTAGCTGTTGCCCGCGACTTCGTCTTATAAGGAAATCATAATTTAAGTAGAATCCAAAAACAGAAAAACAATTCAATATTCAACATCTCAAACTTATACTAAATTTGGTTAGCGAAATTCAGAACTTATAAGTAGATTGAGTCCATGAAAACAAAATATTTGTTGAAACGAATGACGCGGGAATGTGGGAACGGGATCGCAATACACTCCTCCCACGGCCAGAGCCCCAAGCATGAATATTCGAATCCTGCGTAACGTAATCGTTATCGTATCGCCATCGAGAAACTTCATATTAAATTTTAGTACCAAATACGCTCACGAGCGGCGCTGTTACAAACGTCATACAAATTATCTCGATGGAGCACCACGCGAAAACGTTGCATAGCATTCGAATACTCGTGCTTGAGCCTTCAGAAGCGCATCCAAATTTGAAGCGGACTGTAAATACGTCAGCAACTGACCCGTTCAATGATGTACATGTCTCTCCCGATGTCGGCGGCATGTTGGACGACCTCGTCGCCCGGCAAAACGATGCTGCGAGTGTTGGCTGCCACTGTTTGAAGAAAGTCGCGGCTGCAATCCTAGTAATAAATAGTACACATACCTACATTATTTTACATTTACGTACAGTCGAATTTTATGGGCAAAATAATCACTGTGATAGGTATCGAAATATTTTGCAAGGAAAACCATTATGACGTTTGCTTTCAAAACATTCCACGATTAGAATGACGGTACTTTGCAATGATCACGGAGCTACGGGTGACATTCAAGTGACATTAATAATTTTCTTTAACACACACATTACTTTCATAAAAAAATCATATTCTTAGCTGAGCTTTTAAAACCAAGATAATAGTTGGGTTATTCAACCTTCGAGTGTTGTTATTCTGTGCTACAGTTGCTTAGAAAAAAAGGTTGTAATATTTACATTTAGCATGATTAGGAGACAAAAAACTTGTAGGAATTGGCTTATAACTGTAACAACTCCTTACTTTTGATGGATTAATCATACTTTTATTAACTCATTGGACGTCACCATGGCAACGAGCTACACTGTATCACTGTTATCCCCTGAGTCACCTCACAGAATAACAACTCTTAAAAGTTGATCAACCTAATTTGTCCATTATTAATAAAGTAGGTACCTGAAATAGCGGACAGTGTAGTAATGTCTCTACGGTCACGATTGATAACACTTCCTGCCGAATGTTACTCGACATGTCTCTAAATAATTCTTCGACAGACACTGCATTATTGTAATACCTGTATAACACAATAACCTCGTTGTAGCTCTACATACCTCCTTCTGTTATCCCACAATTCAAAAATGTTAAGCATAGGTTGGACGCTGTCATTGTCAAACATTGGCAAGTGAAGGCTTTGATGAACATTTCGATACTTTACTACGACATAATCAAAAATAAATCAATATTTTACAATTCGACTCAGATAAAATAGTCTAACAGCTGTTCCATGAAGGACGAACGAAGAACTACGTATCTAAGTATACCTACTCCAAGCCAAAAAATACTAATTTCAAGGAAAAACTCACCACTGAACGCAGAAAAACTTTTTCACTCGAGCCTTGATTTTCCCGCTAACATGATTAACGGATAGGAAATAAAAAAGTTCTCGCATCGATTCCTATTAAACAGGAAATTGGTTTTATTTCACACACTTTCCCATCAAATTTACTCGTAGAAGATATTGATATCTAACCTTGAACCTCAGTCTCCGTTGAGTGCCGAGCATGAAGAGGCTGCAAACCTTTGCTATGTAGAAACAACTGAGGTATGACCCGATGATGAATATTGCCACCACCTGAGAAACACCTTGAATATCAATAATTTATATCTGCCACCTAAATAACATGACTTAAGAGGCTTCCCTGAGAGGATGACCTTGAACGCTTCGCGCCTTCCTTACCCCACCTCACTTCTACTAAACAACTTCTTTTTAGTGACGACATCTATTAAATATTGGTCTAACTTCAATTTACACAGTGTTATCACAAATAACGCGTCTTTTTTAAAAAACATATTTTTTTTTTCAAAATTCGCACCGATTACGTAAATTACTTATTTAAAAAAATTAAAATATTCTAAATAAAGGCTTGGTGCCCAGCAGTGGGACGTAAATAGGCCGATGATGATGATAGTGATGATGATGATGATTATGAAAAGGTATTTTAATAATGTTAAACATAGAAATTTTAGCCTAATAAATTCTCTATACATTGGTGTATGTCACAAGTCAAAGTAAATCATGCTTATGATGTAGTAACAGAATATTAATTGCAACTTTACTTACCTACTTGTGATGCAGATATCATAAGTATTAAATAGGAAAAAAAAAATACGAAACATAGAAAAACAAGTTAAGATGTTATAGATACTTAATGTGTTTATATATTTTGTTTTTATCGTTTAAATAATTCACAGAAAGGCTCTAAAAAGCAGCAATTTCCGCGTTTGGGTCAGGGAAGCGCCTTAAGTGCCGGTTTTTTTGCGGTGACAGTGTTAGAATTCTTAATACACTCAATGTCAAAACGTTGTGTGGAAGGCGAAGTATTTTATTTATTTTTTTATTGGGAAACAAATAGCTTAAATTAATAATTACTGTCTTTAGATAAGTAGGTTTTCATTTATGTATTCTTAAATAAAAGCAATTTACAATGACATTAAATCTAAGCTTAAACTAAATAAACTACAACTTAAAACTAAATTAAATCTAAATAAGGCCCCCGTGGCATAGTGCCCAAAAGGCTGGCAGCGTTGCCTCGCTGACTAGCGATGCTGATTCTTTGAGAGAGAATTTTCGTAGTTATATTTTCGTAAGCTTTAAGTGTTAATAAGTTTTTTAATAGAAGGCGAACTTACGAACAATAAGTCAGTAACACCGGGAGCTACGTCGGAGGTGCCAGCTAAGGTGAAAGCCGAAGTCCCGAACAGCAGCGATGTGGTCATCGGCTTCTCGTGCTTTGCGTTGTTCGTTAGAAACACTTTCGTCTCCCAGTAGATGAGATGGCTCATCCAAGAGTTCTGTAAAGCCATTTCATGATATCGATGATTATCCTCACTTAAAGAGTTTTTTTAAACTATCATTATAATGAACATGTCACAGTGTATTTATCCAAAGTTTTATTGATTGAAACTAACAATCTTGGTGTATTAATAATTGTACTTTTGCAGCATACATGCTAAACTTACCTCTCGACACAATTTTCTTGGACACGAGATCAGGTATAGAAAGCAACCGGACCAATACGAGAATATTGCGAAAATAAGACAATACTTTATAGCACACAATGTCTGAAAATGTTTCGTAAATAACATTAGTGGGTAGAAATTATAAAAATACGAAATGCTTTATACTTAAAGCTTAGTTATTATTATTATTAGCAATGTCACAAAAACAGACCGTTAATTTTGAGGGTTGCGAATACACGATTATCGCTAGTTCGCGCGAACTTAACTCGTACTAATCTGTGATTAAACACGTCCTTAGACCTCAATGTTTGACGAGCTTGGACTCGCTTTGGCATTCCCCATCGATTTGACACTGGGTCAATCAACTTTTGAGTAACTCGTCTAAAATAAGATTTTCTAAGACACCACTCCCCCGAAAGTCAGGATTTGCATTGTGATGGTACGGCTATGATCGTCTATATATTTATTTATTTAGTGTATCGAATGTATTTAGACTTTATTCAGGAAAACATCGTAGAGTTAGAGCACATCTCGGTAACAAGGAGGCAGCTTATTTGTCAATTTCAAGGCTTTATACAGTACATTGGATTGAGTGGTCTAGTACCCCGACTGTCATTCATTCCACCCGCTTACCTGGAACCTTTATGTTCCGGGGTAGACAAAGGGTTTATTGTAATGAGGCGAGTCTCATTCAATACAAGTTAGTGAAGCTCGCTTGTACTATTGTTGGCTGTATGGAATAAAGTAAGTGCTCGGATAGCGTGATAGACAGTGAAAATACTAGAAACAGGTATGCCTGAACCAAATGACCAATCTCATTCTGGTACGGGGATCCCTACGCCAGTAACTGGCCCTGTCGTCAGGTTATTGGGGTGACAGTTGACCTCCTTTGCGCTGCGAAGCGTTTACATTTCCAACATCCGAGGATGCGTACTTTCAATGTTGGGGCCCAGCGGGCCCCTACCCCTTTTACCATGGATTTATGAAATTCAATAATATTTGATATGGTTTGGCCAAACCAAGGTCGGAGGTCAATCTGTAAGACATGGCGTGTATTGGGTACCCAGGATTGCTATCAGATCGCCACCGAATCATGTACATGAGTATATAGGGTCAACCTTCCCAAATCAGCTTATTGGCTGAAACCTCCGTTACTTCAATGTCTCAAACTCAATTAACTCAGCCTCACAAGCCCAGCTGTGACCTACAGGGTCGTTACCTTTACTGCATCTACCGATGCGAACAATACCCACTGGTTCCGTCGCTCTCGGTCCACTGCCATTTGTGTCTCCCGGTACACGTGACATTTAGCCACTAAAATCCGTTAGGACATCGCCTAGCGTTTGTACGCAGGATTTTATTACTCAAATAACTTGTGACTCTTGTTCTCAACTCTGGTCTCAGAAATGCATATTTGGTCTGTTTAATCAAAATATGGACCTTACGTTAACTCTCAGTTTGCTTGGACGAAGCTTAAATTACCAATTTGAAGCAAAATTACTAGTGTATCGGCATAATTTTAACAATATAAAGTCTCATCAATCAATTTAATTTATTAACCCGTATTTATTACGTGGTTAATAATTTATCTGTAAAATGCCATCGAGATCGAACTGTATAGAAAATCTGTGATCGAGATGTAGTGTGGAAATCTTCAATAGTGGAGATTAATTATTACACGAAGTGTACTTTACTTGCTCTTGATTTAGAAATCTCATTGTAGCTTAATCCGCTCAATTTATTAATGAGAAATCTCCATTATTAAATAGTTCCGAGTTAGGGAACTTATCTAGAATATAACGAAAACCATGAAATTTAGTAGATCAATTAATTTATTCAATAGGAAGATCTACCTTATAATACATTTGAGGAAGCAAAAGAAACTATTTCAATTATTTAGATCTTCATTGATGATATCATTTCAATGAAAATCGAGGATTCTGTTCCTACAGAGCCATACTAATAAAGGGAAAACGAACCCCCAAATAAAAAACCCTTTTGGCTATTTACACACTAACACACATGCACACAGTGGTTAATAAACATATCACACAACAATAAACACAAATAATCACACAATAAAATATATACACAATTAGTTCATCTGAGTACAATGAATAGACTTAAGATTTTAGGTTCGCTTTTAGTTGGTGTGAAAAGGAGCTTTAATTGAGGGTCTAATTTACGTTAGCCTCAACTCTCCACCTTATTACATTGGTGAATGGTGCTATATTTACATAGCTTGCAACGAGTTGCCCTTGTGACTGCACACTTATTATCTGTTGTGCGACAATGAAGTTCGCTCTTTATTCGTTATCAAGGTTTAAAACAATTAGGAAAACAGTATCAAAGATCGGCAAGTAAATCTAAAGCTATGAATCAAGGGAATTACAAGATTTCTTATTCATTTCACACAGATTAACTTAGTACACAAAAAATTACGTTTTACAATTTACTCTTTCCAGTATTGTCAAATAAATCCATGACCCTTTATAAGTTCAATTTCCAACGTCGGTCATCTCAATCTCTCGAACTCTAGGTGTGACTTCTCTACTACAATCAAGCCCAAACACCTCCAAATACTCCCACATTTCTCACACATTAAGATCAATAGAACCATGATCATTAATCCGAACAATATCAACATTATGACCTCTATTGAGTTCCAACCCTTATATTCAACCTGAATCAGGCGATAACAAGACTCATATAGTTCGTCTAGATTCATTCTTTACTATAATACAGAACAGTAATAAACAAGTAGTGGATTCATTTGATAACCTGTATTAATAACTGAAATCGGGTACTTTACCGAATAACTCCTGGATGCCACTTTTCACTCCCTAGCTAAATTACAAACTAACTTATTTATTTAGATTTTAGTTACAAAATTTCGATATGTTAGGACCTTCAACAACCCTAGCTCATAGGTTCTAACAGAGAGAATCGCTAAGATTTTTCTTGGTTTTTGTCGTGAAGCGAGCCAAGATCCAACTGCCCCAACTTCCTCCTCCACTCCCGTCAGCGTCATCCTTCGGGTCTCCACCTCTCTCCGGGAGCTGTGGGCTTGTCTCTGTAATTTTAAAATATTCCCACGAGTAATTCCGTACATATGATTGGTTAATGACTATGACCGATCCTTGCGATTGGACGATAGTCATGCTAGAGCGTAAGCTCCGCCCTTAAAACATCATCATCAGCATCATGATGTTTTTGCTTGCTATGATTTTTTTGACTGGTTTCACTCGAGTCTAAAGCAACACGTGGAAGCAATTTACGTATCCTAGCAATTGAAAGATTGCACAAAGTCCTTTGTCTATAATGGGTTCTTAAGTATCGACTCGTCAAGCGTCATTTTTACGACTTAGTTTTAAGAAAGCGAGTCAGGTTTCTTTTGTCTAATTTAATTTTATGTTGCGCGTTGGTCGACTCTATAAATCTTAAGTTTTGTTTAAGATAATTTTTTGTTCCCTTGAATTCTGGGTAAGACTTTCTACACGTGAACGTTGCTGTCTGCGTTATTTGAAATTTATGGGCGCTAAGTCTGTATTTTATAACTTATTTGATACGCGGAAGCGATAACGCTACGTTGACCATCTCAGCATGCTTAGGAGATGAAGCATGAAGGAATTGGCATATAACTGTCGAAACTTCTAACTAACGTTTGATGGAGTGGTGCCTTACATAATCTTATTTTAGACGAGGAGTTACCCAGGGGACATTTCCAGGGCAATGAGTGGTAATAAAAGGTTGATTGGCCCCACTTCAACACCAGGTTGGTTGCCCCAGGTTGTATGCAAACAAAAGTGAATTAGTAAATTTCATTTCAAAGATTGCGGAAACCCTAACTTGCATTGCTACGGACTCTCTCATATCTTTTTTTCAACTTATTTCAAAATTGAATATAACCTTGACGTTGCTCTTGAAGTTTTTTTCCCACAGGTCTATGTAGTCCCAAATATGCCAAACTTGAAGTATGGGGAACAAGGCAGTCAATTGACCAGCGGCCGACTCTCCGTAGGGGTCCAGGGTGTCCGTAAATATATAAACGGGGAAAACTGACAATATGTCCAAGTAGAAGCCGAATGACGACATTTTCACCTCTGCTATTTCCTTTACGGTGACTTTGACGACGTTCTTTGAACAAACATAAGGAAGAATTTAAAAATACATTCTATACATACCGAGCCTCATATTTTTTAGATCTGAATTACGTTTACTTCCCACTTCCCACTATTACGTCCCACTGACTCGCACGAAACGGTTCGCATCATCTTTCCTAATATAAACTGCAGAGGATTGGAATTAGCTCCCGTCATTCATATTTTTGGACAGATACAATCTGGATCTCTTCGAGGCTAGAGTGAACAGGTTGTTACTGAATTTTTTTAGAGACTAAATTTTGTACGCCACCTGGCAAAACATATACGGTTTACTGTGCTCTTGTTTTTTATATCTGTTTTGTACCTATGTTTTACAAATAAATGATTGATTGATTGATTGATCAGTTAGTTAGACCTTTGCCCTCATCTGCACTTTCAGGTCAACCAATGTCGCTTTCTGTCGCAAATTTTTTAACTTACCTTGTCAAAAATAGCAGTAGTGAGTTGTAAGTAGATATTCAGAAGCAGTCCAGCGACGACGACAATGTTCAAGACCTTCTCAACGTCGGTCTGTGAAAGTCTAATGATGGTGCAGTTAGGCGCCATGATGCACACGTACATAATCATGATGAAATGAGCTATTTGAAACATGTATATCTGAAATAAGCAGAAAGATTTTTCATTGCACTTAATCTTCGATAAAGATAGTTGGTGAAATCTATAGCCGAGGTATAATAATTTAAAAGTATTCTAAAATGGTTATAAATAGCAGCAACAGAACTGTTTCTAAGTGACGACATAATCATTATTTTTGCACTACATTTAGATCTATATGGCTAATTAAGGCGATAAGAAACTTACAAAGTCAGTATCTGGTTCCAAAATCCACGGAAAATGTGATCTAATACAGATCCTGGGAGCGTCCACGGTTGTCACTTTAGGAGACATTTCATACAGTTCTAAAAAGTCTTCAGTAAACTTCGGTTGACGGACGTTGTTTTCGTCTAAAAAAATAACAGCATTTTGGTCTCATGTACCTACAGTCAAGCGCACCAATATTTATGCATACACCACAGTCTCTAAAACATGTAACGTTCTCCAGCCAGATAATTTTGCAACTTTGTGTCGAATTGGATCGAAAAATGCATGCGTTAAAAGTCTACCACAATCAAAGTAGGTAACTTGGTCGTTTTCTATAAATGCTAAATACAAAAATTGTATACGGTGTCGATCAAGTTGACGCATTGTTCCTTGATCGACCTTATATCAACATTCTACTCTTCTATCGTTAGTAGGGAATCACTTTAGGCACACAAACCAAAAAGAGAAAAAAATAACATAACGAGCTAAACAGACCAATCCGACAATACCTTTGTAATACAAATGAGAGTCGTCTACAAACGTGGGATCCTCCTCCTTTATTCCTGCTAAGCGGTTTTTAAGCACTTTCATCGGTCGATAGCGGGTCCTAATTAGTCTTGAATCGGCTTTATCGTATTCTTCTATTGCTTTCTGAAGAGGAATCGGAATAGTCGACAATTTGCTTTATGATAAAACATCATCATTTATCTTCTTCTTTCGCGTCAACTAATGGTTATTGTGATTTGGAATTTATTTATGTGACGAATACTTTCGTAAAATAAGCAAAGCGATTTCCAATTAATTTTTAGAAAGTTTTAAAAGTGACGTGAAATCTAACATTTTCGACAACTTTTAATTTGACATACAATGACAATGCAAAGAAATTTTTTTTTTAACTTTTAATTTGAGTTCCAAGTAGTCAAGTCAAGTTGTGTCAGTCTGTCAGTACTCGAGTCTCATCATAGAGTTGATATTCCTTCTAGACTTTTAATGCAGTTGAAATCTATTTGTTCTTTGATGACGAAATCACGTTCGCACGGAAACGACAATGTTTTGAAGGAGTGACCGATCGTCACCTGTTTCTTCCGGGCACTCCGGAGTCTTTCCTCCACCTTTTCGCGTACAGGATGAAGCAGCGTTGACTGTTCGGCCATTGCGCGCATGAAGTCTGTCCGTCGTAACACCTACCAGAAAATACGGATTTGTACTATGCGTACTTAAAAGATCTACTGACGGCAAAAACAGCCAGAAGAAATCCACAAATAGTATACAAATATGGCATCCCGCAAGGAAAGCCACAATTAAAGGGAGATCCACAAAATTTATTGAGTACTTAATAAAACCCAAATATTGTCTTTTGATATTACAATAATACTTATACACCTAAACTATGCATTACAGCTTCACATTTTCTCTTGTGGACAACAGTATCTTAATCCCGACAAAAATATTCAGGTAACATAACATTTAAATAAAAAGGCATTTTTTAGCTTAAAGCAATTTTTCAGAGCCACAGTATAAATCAGGGCTTTCAAAAATATTATGATTAAATCTGTGGGGGAATTAAATTGGCAATCATTAGCAAAAGCGCAAAAAGCCATTCGTCGTCATGGCTGTGGACAGCTGAGAAATTACTGTCGCGGCCATTTTTATTTTTATTTTACGTGGGGAGAGGTCCGCGTGAAATACACGAGGCAATTCAATATTCATAGTGAAATAAACGGATCACTCACGTCGAATCGAGTATAGTGACGGTGTATGGTCGTTGCCCCGAGATAGAAAACAGTGTTGAATACTGCGTCAACAGTTTGTGTGAACGAACCTTTACAAAGTGACGAGATTAGTGTAGTGAGCTACCCTACCTTTGACAGTAATAAAAAATGACGATGAAAACCAGTGTATTTGTACGCCGCCGTCAACTGCGCCGAGCAAGCGCGCGAGCAGAGTCGCGGCGCGCAGTTTGAGTTTCGCTACCGCCGAAGTGTGTGCTCGCAAAGGAAGGACTACGATTAGTCCGAAACATGTCAGCCTATACTCTACTGACATACGTAAGTGATCCGTTTATTTCAGCATGATCGAATCTTACGGTAGTTGAGAAAAAATTACATGAATTTGAAATACGAGTAGAGTAGCAGAAAATAACTGCTCTTTTATTGTAACTAAACACACGTTTACACTATTTTCGATTGGTATTATCACAGACGAGATTCGTACGCCAGAACGGATTTTTACTTTCACTAAACACAAATCCCAACGTCTGCTTTCCATAATAATATAAATAGACCTGATTTAACTAATACTCGATAATGCAATAGCTAAACCCACTTCGCAATTAGCATAACGAGGCGTCCACTGACAATCCAATAACAATCTGATCAGAATAACTAGATAAACGGCCAGCCTGACGGTATTGCTGGCAATATTACAAAACGGGACTCAGGACTAAAAGGCTGGTTTAATGAAACGGTTTATTGCACTTGGAACTAAACGCAGTAGGTATTAACCCCGCGTATACTTAAACACTCAGTACTCAATACTTAATTCTTTATTGCTCTTCCACAATGCAAGTACAAGTTGTATAATAAGTATAATGTGATCATCATGGACCCTGTTGAGCACAGCAATACACACAATCATGTGCTCCAAAATTAGTACTTATGAAAATGCCGAAACTAAAACATTAACAAGTAATTAATTAAATTAGTTTGCTCCTCCGCGAAATACCCATTACTTGTAACATGGACCTCCGCAAAGTTACGCCTGAATCTATACAATATTTAAAATATCATTGACTAATAGACCCCGGATTTTTGTCGCAATAATGATGTCACAATAAACACACACAATAACACCATTCCATTTACTCCCCAAACTACCCAGTTTGGAGAGTAAATGGAATGGTGTTATTTGATAGTCTATTGGTGTTCAACGGAATTAACACCGTTCCATTTACTCCCCAAACTACCCTATTGTGACGTCATTGCGACAAAAATGCGGGGTCTACTAATGTTATTTGAAGATTCAAATAACATTAGTAGACCCCACATTTTAGATACGCAACTCCTACAAAACGGACTTGACATATTTACATCTATCTATCTATCTTCTTCTTCTATATATACATATATACAAGGTGTCAAATAATGCTTTAACGATATTTCACTAGCTCGTCGGGCTAATTATTCTGAACACCCCTGCAATTTTTTTTTATTGTTATGTTTATTAATGACCATTTAGTTAACGAATGTTTAAATGAATTACGGTCCATGCTCCCAGTGTACTCATTTCCTATCTCTCTCTCTCATTCATTCATTAGTTACAAAGTCACTCGAGCGAGAGTTCGTTACGTACGTTATTTTATTTTAAAACGTCAAACACCTTTGTACGTTTTCTGTATACCTATTTTACTTTACGACAATAACAGCGCGTTAACAGCGTATAGTGAGGTGAACGTAATCAGTGTATTTCGCTCGATACGCAGAAGGCCAAAGAAAGAGGCTCCTCTTTGTGCCTTATGCAAGTAGTAGAAATCATTTATGAGATAGATATTGATGATAAGAGATAAAATTAAAATAATATCTTAAATCCTGCTAAAGATTTTAATTACTTACTTACAATCGTTATATCGCTTCAATATCTTATCACGAAACACTTGAAGTTTGTTAAAGAACACAACAAGTACCTAACCACATGACACACGTAAAAACTTCACCACCGAAATCAGAGATTTTTACAATAGTTAATTATTTTTCACATGGAATAAACGGTTGTTTCTAATAAAATTCATATTTACAATGAAAATCATGATTACGAATGTTTTGACAGTTTTGACATACTAATATTTGAGTGGTAACCACGTGTCCACCCGCGCTTTCCAAAAAAGGTTTAGCGAAAAAAGTCACATCATTCTCTACATATTTCATGTTACCAAACTCTATTGTATTTTTGAAGCGCTGCAAGCCGTGAAGTTTATAAGTGGCCTGATTCAAATTCAATATAAACCTATCTAACCTTAAGGTGGTTCTTCACGGTCAGCTAGGCACTCAAGCGCCCATAGATGGCGTTGATAGTCTAATTCGACAAAAAATGTGGATAATAACGCGAAAGACTTTGGCAGTATGAACTTAATTTCCAATCTTTACGAGTGGCGGAGAAATACAAACCATTAGTGTTGATTTTAAACAAATTTTAAAATACTTCAAAGTGACTTTTTCAAATAATTATAGCGCGGCGCGGTTATTTTATTAAGTTTGTTTCTATTTTTCCCATTAAAAGTACCTAAAATAATAAAGCCATTCATGTTTGATTGTTGTTGGTCAGATAACCTGCTAGATACTGTGAATACGTGTTTGCTTCACGACGAGTAATACAATAATGTAATATGATGTGCGATTGGTGAAATTGATTAAAACGAACAAATTATTCTATGGACGGGGATTCAAAACTACGAATCAGCGACGAAATTCCCATGCGAGTAAGCAATTTGGCCTCTATGCTAGTACTTTTAGGCTTTCATGGCAATAATTTATTTTTTCCCGGTATAAAATTTGTTACCGAACTGTTTGCGAACCTTGCCGAAGTATGAAAGAATTTTGCCGAAGTGCTACGAATAAATACGACGTGTGTATGTGTGTAGCAGTGATATGGCGTAGGCTGTGGCACACTGAGCAACTCTATTACCTTGATATTGTATTAATTTTTTTTTAAGTTGTAACTGCAGTTCGAAACTTTGCAGGGATGTTCAGACCAACTAACCTGATATGTGGGTAAAATATCGTTAAAGCATTATTTGACACCCTGTATATATATAATAAATCTGTAACAGGTCCGTGTCTGTACATTGAAGATATTTGAGAAAAACTGTTACTAGTGCTTTTTATTAACGCAAATGGACCCAAAACAACGATTTTAAAAATTATTTTCTGTTTGTCTGTTTGTCTGTGCGTTTGTTCACGCTAATCTCAGAAACGGCTTAACTTAGAAGGATGCGGTTTTCACTGATGTATTGTCCTTTCCTTGAATTAACATTTAGTGTTTATTTCAATGAAATCGGTTTACAAATAAAAAAGTTACGTCAATTTAAATAATTTTATCAATCAGTTTTGTAAGAATCATTGTTGAATTCGCGAAAACTTCGGTTATTAACGATTATGGTTTTGATTAATGGTTAATTATAGTCTCTTAAATGATTATTTAAAACTTACACGAACATAAATCTAAAATGAAAAATGGATATTTCGTCCAACTAAGATTGTATTGGAAAATAAAACAACACAAAGCCAAGTCTTTTATCAAAAACATTTCTAAATAGCGAACCACTACGCTGCGTGCAGCAAGGCAAGGAAAGGGGGGCTCGGGGGGCGCAGCCCCCCGCCATAAAACAACACGAAGCCAAGTCTTTCCTCCAAGACATTTCTAAGTAGCGAACCACTCCGCTGCAGCAAGCAAAGAAGGGGGGCTCGGGGGTTGCAGCCCCCCGCCATAAAACAATACAAATGCAAGCCTTTCCTCAAAAACATTTCTCAGTAGCGAACCACTACGCTGCGTGCAGCAAGGTAAGGAAAGGGGGGCTCGGGGGGCACAGCCCCCCACCATAAAACAACACAAATCCAAGTCTTTCCTCCAAGACATTTCTAAGTAGCAAACCACTACGCTGCGTGCAGTAAGGTGAGGAAAGGGGGGCTTGGGGGGCACAGCCCCCCGCCATAAAACAACACTAATCTAAGTCTTTCCTCCAAGACATTTCTAAGTAGCGAACCACTCCGCTGCAGCAAGCAAAGAAGGGGGGCCCAGGGGGCTCAGCCCCCCGCCATAAAACAATACAAATGCAAGTCTTTCCTCCAAGACATTTCTAAGTAGCGAACCACTACGCTGCAGCAAGCAAAGGGGGGCTCAGGGGACGCAGGCCCTCGCCATAAAAACACACAAACACAATTCTTTCCTGCAAGAAATTGATAAGTAGCGAACCATTACGCCCCAGCAAGGAAAGGAGGGGGAAGGGCTCGAGGGCGCAAATCACACAAATCCAAGTGTTTCCTCCCAAGACATTCTAAGTAGCGAACCACTACACTGCGTGCAACAAGTAAAGAAGGGGGGTTCGAGGGGCGCAGCCCCCCGCCATAAAACACACAAACACAACTCTTTCCTGCAAGAAATGTATAAGTAGCGAACCATTACGCCCCAGCATGGAAAGTAGGGGGGGGGGGGGGAGGGCTCGGGGGGCGCGGCCCCCAAAACTACACAAATATAACTCTTTCTTGCGAGACATTGATAAGTAGCGAACTACTACGCTGCAGTAAGAAAAGAAGGAAGGGGGTTTCGGGCAGGGGCACATCCCCCTGCCATGAAATCTACACAGAGAAAAGAGTTAAACTACAACTCTTTCCTCTAAGACAATGATTTAGAAGCGAACTAAGTACCTACTACGTTGCATCAGCAAGTAAAGACGGGGCTCTAGGCTCAGGAATGGCTCCACAGAGTAAAGAGATTCAAACGTCATCATGCCTGAGATAATGGACGTATTTTGTTACTTATATTCCTTATAAAGCTCTTTTACTTAGTTTCTGCGGTGTAACAATAAACAAATTCCACGCGGACGAAGTCGCGGGCAACAGCTAGTTTTGTAATATACTTAAACCGATACTTAAACTTTACACATGTTTCTCAGTACTTTCAGTATTAGTTCGCGATCTATTGACTTGCCTGCAACTCCACATACGTAGCAGCTGTGACAGTAACTTTGGCCGGAATCGAGTAGAATACGCTGAGCTCCCCCAGCACCTGCAAATCAGAAACTTTTATCCTGAACTCTATCTATTAAATTTCATAAGAGTAGCTTTCTCTCTTTTGAAATTCCACAGTCTCCTTCAAATACAAATTTATTGTACTAGGCTAAAGCAAACGATCAGATGTCTGACACATAAGTAATTGCACCTTGCTTCACCTTGCTGGCACCTTGCTTCAGTTGCATGCTTGTCACCTTTATCGTTATTAATTGTGAATGAAGGTGCCAGCTATTGAAGCAGTGTGGGGCACTAGGACATCTACCTTAATTGAGCTTTTGTAATTAAAGTTTGTATAAGTACCGCATGTATCCTACACGGGATACTTCACGGTAGGTTCTCTGTCTACAACCACGCATATTACCGTGAAGTATAATCATATTACAATCTAGTCCCATTGCTGGGTAGGCCTATTTACTGAATGAAAGGTTGTATAAGTAGTAGTAGTTGTGGTTCACTAGCGGGCCAAAGTAAAATACTTATGCAAAACTTAAGTACTCTACGTTTAGTAAAATAGTTTCGTGACAGTGAATAATTTTTTGTTACAAATTTCATTTTATATAAGTGCAAGCTTTTTGTTGACTGTACTTATTACCCGACTGCCGCCCGAAAGGTGGGTAATCGTTGACGGTACTTGTATTGTCATCCATTCTACACCTCCATACCATATTCTATTTTATGTCAATCCGGCCAATGAAAGTAGATCAAATTTAGCTTGCAAGATTTGATCTGAACAACCATACATACATACAAACAAACAAATATGGCAATTTAAAAACTTGTAAAAAATCGATTTGTATGAATATTTTTAGAGTAAAGTACTTTTCATTTACAAGAGCTCCCTCTGGGATAACAGCCAATCTATCAACGGCAAATAAAGTGCCAAAGTGCCGTTTTGTAATTTTTCGCCGTTAACAAAAAGCAGATTCAAAATGTATATTATGTTTTACATTTTGTAATCCCTCGGGGGATGTACTAATGGCAGGAGGCGGATCGAGCGATATTTTCATACTTTACAATTTATGATTCTATATTATGTTATCCCATTGGAATTACATGGATGCTTTAGATACATCCGGGGCTGATTTGACTGATTTTGAATAAAATTTGTTAAGCTTTTCAGCGAACGGTATAATTATAATTAAGGGACACAATTAAACACCTTTCCTTTCATAGTTTAGTTTCATAATTCTATTGCAGAATGATACTTACCGAAAAACAGCAGAAACCTCTTGTTTCAAAATTAAACTGTACCTACATATTAAGCATTCCAATATTTAAAAAAAAGGCCAATGTGGCTAGCATGCATGGTCACATTTATTACGAATAGGTATGTCTGGCAAAGTTCACAACTATGAAGGTAAAAATAAAAACCTAAAGCACCCTGATCAAATTGTGACAAGTTAATTTAATACAGTTGATGTGCCAACTAACAGTCCCTTCCTTGAAAGCTATGACGGGGCTCTCGTTGTCCTCATCAGAGAGCAACTCTATGACTCCTCGCTTCACGCAGATCATGCCGTTCTTCACCACGCCCTGGCTCCAGATGTGCTGGCCCTCAAGGTAGATCTCGTGCCGCATCACCAACGAGATTTGACGTAGAAAGGGTTCCACTAGAAAAATAAATGAAATGCAGTTTGATTACATACCGAGTGCTTTGATTCTGTAATGCAGCCTCGGTCTCAGCCTGGAACGCTTGCATCACTTTTCGATACTAAAAAATGGCATCTAATTTAACACTTGGACGCAGAACAGCTGTGAATAACCTTAGAGAATAACAAACACCCTGTACAAAGATGTTTTGACCTCCGTTTTTTGTGAATAATGCACAGAGCATAGACAAAAGAAGGTGTTAACGCACGATTTCCCTTTTGCCATAAATTTCACATTAACCCTTTGCATTTTGAACGTGTGATACTCGGCCCTCTCGAAAAGTGGCAGAAAATAGGTAGTGCCAAGATAAGTTAAAGGCTGCTCCCGTTTGTCTTCTCTAAATAATAATGTAATTAAAGCTTACACTGCCACAAAACAGGAGTGCTTGTACTGTTATGTCACAAAGGGTAGACAGGTGGGAAAAGTTACAGATGTTAGACAAAGGATAACTTAAGCACGTCGTTAAGCATATATGTGATCCCTCTCCCTGATGTTGTACTGTTAATGAAAGACAGTGATCACTTATGTTCAGTGACCCACTACCTGGTCAGAGTTCACAATCCACACTTGATATGAGGACTGGTCAACCCACTAAAATAAAATAAAATAAATAAATAAATAGCAACGTGACAAATTGTCATCAATTGACCTAGTCCCAAACTAGGCAAAGCCTGAACTATGGGTACTAGACAACGGACAGACATAGTTGTATAGATAAATACATACTTATATACATATTAAACAGCCAAGACCCGAGGACTAACATTCGTATTCATCATACAAACATCTGCCTAGTTCACAAAATTTAGTTCATAAGTTCAAATTGTGTGCCCTTACAGGGCGTCATGTTCTGGCTCATAACATTTTATAACATCCAAATTGCTGTGTACATGACTTTACAATGGTTAAATGAAATGAAATGAAATGCCTTGACTTGGGATCGAACCCAGGACCTCAATCTTCATAGTCAAGGTCTCTAACCACTAGGCTATCCGGTCGGCGACTAAATTTAAACTTAAGGAGAATTTGCAGTTCCTTACTTGCATCTCTAAACAGCAAAGTGTTATGGAAGTGTGCTACATTTATGTCAAAAATAAGTTCCATCTGGAGTGTCAACGGCAGTTTTCGGAGGTGGTGTGACGTGAGCACGCCATCCTTCATGCGCCAGAGTTGGAGCTTGTACTTCTCGGCTTGCTCGGCAAGCTGCGCCGGCGCTCCCGACACTTTCAAGTAGTTCAGCATGTGGTGGTACTAAAAAAATAATTTAATTTTAGAGGGAGACACTGGAAACCACAGTAAGTGAAATGAAATAAACAAGGAGTTTCAGACACTTAGGTAAAAATTAAGTAGTCGGGTTGAATAGTTATGTGCTTTCATAATTACGACGTGCCCCACCAGTTTTTCTTCTTATACTTTGGCTTATTTTTAAGTTTTGTAAGTTATGACTGACGTAATATTACTTTACTTACCTCGTCTACAAAAATCAGTCGCCTTGTGTTCTCAACGATGGAATCCCAGGTCAATATCCCGATGAAATGGAAACGGAGGAACACGTATCCAACTATCATGATTACTGACGTCAGCCACATTTCCAATCGGTACTTGAAAAATTAAGACATGCCTAATTATTATCAAATTATTACTCGCTAATCCTGCTGCTAAGCAGCAGTGCTTGCACTGTTGTGTTCCGGTGTGGAGAGTAACATAGCCGGTGTAATCACGAGCACAACAGGCATTTCATCTTATCTCTCTAGATTGGCAACGCATCTGCAAACACCCCCATGATAATTGAGACGTTAACGTGAATGTGATCGAGACGTTTTATTGTGTCAAAAATTACACTAGAAGCACTGAGCTAAATGGCGAAGCGATATGCTATATTTAATTATAATGAGGCTATTTTTATATCAAGTTGCTTTCCACGGAACGTTTTTAGCAGAGAATGGTTGTAAAAGCGCCTCATCGCAAGTTACAGGACAACAAGCAAGAGGTCTACAAGTCTAAAACAGGTTTTCCGTAATTTGTGACCCACTTGCTCGTTTACATAAGTTATCGTATATTAAAAAAAAACATTCGCTCAGTTTACAATAGTAGCCTGTATAACTTTAGTAAAGTACAAAGTTGTTTAATGTAAAAAGTTATACTTACGACCGGAAAGACGTCTCCGAAAATAACATTAAAAAGTCGACATGCGCAGTAGTACCAGCATGACAAGTAACTGCAACAAATAGTGGTTAGTAAAAAACTTGGTGAAAATACGCTTCAAAAAATGGTAATTACAGTATAAATCTGGCTGGCTATAGTACTGCGACCAACTTTGGAAAAAGACTTATGCAAAGAAGTAAAGACTGAGTAATTTACAAACTAACTTTAACACTTCTTGGTTTTAATTTTCTCATAGCAGTCGAAATGAAAAGTAGATTGCTTAACTCGGGAAAAATACCAATTTTCCCACTCTACTTATCGACTTCCTCACATTGTTCGGGTATCAAAATAGCTCGTGTGAAATAGGTACCTTTCCTCCCTTGTTAAACAATCTCAATAGTAATCACAAGCAAGCAAGGTTAGCAAGGTTGCTTGGGTCATAAACTCACTTGTTAAATCGTAGCTTCTCAGCTCCAACATGCACTGGATATCCTAGATTGTAGTACTTGGACGAATCGTAAGAGTCCTTGTGTATGTAGTACCACAAACAAGTGCCGGCGTGCAATACTAACATAGATATAGAAAAGTGCTCAGCCACTAATAACAAACGTCGAGATTTGTGCATCTGCAATATTGTGAAATGAACTCCCTGAATTAACTTTGCTAAAGAAACAGATTTAATTGAACTTAATTATGTTTGGATACAGTGACCAACATAATATTACTATGATCCGAATTTATGAGCAGATATTAGTAATAAGAGTCGTGAAGTTGAACTGGCAATACTATTAAGATGTTAATGTTTGAAAGGACTAAAATGGTCAACTTACGAATTCATTAATATAGCGGAAGAATGCGATAAGCCTGTAGATACGGCCAATGCATAGTAACCGTCCGATCAAAACCAGGTACTGTAGGTTTCGGTAATTTTTAACTAAAACAACATCAGATATTATTGATAAACTTATTTGTATACCAAAATCTAACCCAAGTCAGGATTCTAGATAAAAGGCTGAGAAAGAAAAACAAACATTTAAGTAATTATAGGTGATGAAAAAATGGATTTTGGTTTTAAACCACTGGAAAATTTCACAATATTGTTCAAAATTAAGACTAAAGCAGTAATCGGTAAAATCGAATCTTAACTGACCCCGACTCGGATTAGATACTAACTTAACGAAATACTAAGAATCTAGGAACATAATTATATTACACCGAGAACACTTACATATCAACACGAACGGAAACATGCTAATGACATCATAAATTATGAAGAAGACACTCCTCCGGTAAACCCTCACATGTACTCGGACCAAGGTCCAGAAAGCGTGCAAGATGCTCACTAAGGTATCAGCGGAGAAGACCAGATCGCAGACTGTAGTGTCTAGGTACACGCTTGGCGTTTCGAGGTAGTACGCTAGCAGGAACTGGATTATGTACTGGTACATTATTGTCACTTGGACTATGATCTGAAATATTTTATAAGAAGTCTGTGGGTAATAGTTAATTTTGTGCATAATTAATTTGTCTATTAATGATTAGTGCAGAAGTTGCAAAAAGATAAGCGTGGATAGGCTAGTAATTTTTCAGAGACTTTGACAGCTCACTATTTTTAAAAATTGTAAACAAAATTTAAACGGTTTTATTTTAATGGACCAATTCCAGTCCATTTCCACCACACGCCTACACGCTATTTATCACGAGTGGTCGCAGAGAAGCAAGGTTAGGTCATAAAATAACACTGAGGACCTGCCACCATATATTCCATGGTGATAGAATAATAGCAGTAGTGATCTTCAGCAAACGACCCTCGAAGAACCTCTGGCCCCGCAGCCGATACCGCTCCAATTTTATATCATGCTGTATGTTTATACTCCGAGATGTGGCGATCGTTTTCACTGTTCTGAAAATAGTTATTGAACACACTTCTTATCTATTTATTATCAATTAAACCAAAACACTGCGAAATTCGCAATGTTGTTCATAATTACTATGACTATGACTAAAGCAGTAATCAAGAAACCGCTTCGTCCTATTCTTAGAGAGTCGTTGTTACTCTTGTAATTCTTTTAAGTATTTCATACAAGCATCCATAGACAGAATATGCCCCTTTAAGTATGTACTTATTTCGCTCCATAGCTTGGAGTCCACCGGCAAAATCTAATTCTTAACCCACCCAAATGCTTGCTTGCTGTATGTATAGTTCACTTCGCTCAAATAGTTTGCATGGCTTACCAACAAAAAGACACTAAAAATATACGTTGATTATTGAACTAGTCATCGATTAATTAAGTATATTTCTCACCCAACTGTTCCTATAGACGGTTCACTAACACTACTTGCCAGCATGTTTCTAGATAACACTACAGACGTTTTAGAAACAGTAGGTAGTCAGTTCAATCCATCTTCATTAGATATGGCGTGACCAACTAGTGTTTGAAAGCACGTGTCTATTTGATTTTTAGGGTTCCGTACCTCAAAAGGAAAAAACGGAATCCTTATATTATCACTTTGTTGTCCGTCTGTTTGTCTGTCTGTCAAGACCCTTTTTCTCTGCAACGCGTGGAGGTAGGATGCTGAAATTAATATGAAATATAATATAAATATAAGCCTGCGGTCCCTTGAAGCTGTGAAAAAATCAACCTTCTAAGTCAACGCAATCAAAAGATACAGTCATTAAAAAGGCTATTTCCATACGAATTGCCGAAATCCGAAAACCTAAAGGGTACTTCCAGTTGTCCTAGAAACTTGAAATTTGGTACGATGGTAGCTCTTATAGCACAACCACTCAGAAAAGTCACAAAATCTTAAATTTTTATGTCTGTCTGTAGATTTCGAAGACCAATAAAAGTTGAGCAAAATGTACGCAGGGTGGGGCCTGCGTACATTTTGCTTAGGATCAGGGCTCTGCTAACACTGGACTTCATAAAACACTAGGGAAAAGCGTTAAAATCTTTTAACGGAACCCTCGTGCGCGAGTCCGACTCGCACTTGGCCGGTTTTTCATATGTACATTCTTGCTTCTGAACAAATTAAGATTACAATGGTCTTGTTATATGGTCGTGTAATTAAATAAATGTTAAGATCCAACCACAGCCAGTTACCAGCGAATAAAATTCTCATTTCATGCCCACTCTAGAACTGATAGGTGCATTTTTTTTTTAATTCAATGTTAGTTTTCTTTAATTAAGAACCTGAATTAAATACCTTAAGCTATCTACTTAGTTACATTTATCAAAAGAAGTAAAAAAGTAATAAAAACTATCAGCGCACAGTTTAATTTAATTCCATAGCATTTATTGTCACTTTCTATTCATACGATGAAAATTGTAAATAGACAAAGAGATTTATTTTTAGTCGTTTGACTATGATTGTTCATACTATTGTTTCGAAAAAATCTTCATGTATTATGTATAAGTATTATGTAGGGTGTACTATGAATGTTGCTTACTCATACAATTATGTTATTTTTTTAATTCGACTCTCACAGAACATCTGCGGCACCCAACTCCACCGGGGTCGATTAGAAAAAATCTAATACACTTTTATGTTTCATTTCGGCTATATCACTAAGCAGGCGAAATGAAATACCATATTTCGGCGGATATTGAAATTTTACTGCCAGCGGCTCACGACGGCATCAGTCGTAAAACTTGAGACGGACGGGCGCGGTGCTAAACCGGGAAATACTCGGAATGAGGTGAAAGTGCCGAGCTGCCAGCAATGGGTCCGTCATAAAACGCCCCTGTCATTGCGAATCGGTTTAGAGGGAGCAATGTTCGGGAATTCGTAAAGTTAAATAGTAGAGAACCTACTCGTACATACGGACAAATATATTGTTAGAAGCGAATTATCATGCATCTGTCACTAACTGTCATTCATTTGGCACCCGGAGCCTATAAAGCATCGCGTAACGGTCAGTAAAGCTGGTTCAGTTCAATGTGAAACAAAAACAACTATTCTAAAAACAAATAAAAAAAAATTAAAAAAAATAATAATTAAATTTTTTTTTTGTATAAAATAAAAACTCGTACATAAAAGGTCGTGCCTACGTCATAGTTCGAGTTCATATACCTAAAGTATTCTAAGTAGGCATTTATGTGTTTGGAAGTGAATAGAGTTTCCCCTTAGTAGTTTTTATACTTATGAAAATTTCCTTGATTATTATATAAGCGTGGTTGTTTACAGATACATAATTTTAAATTAATGTCTGTGTTGGAATTATTATGTAGAGTTCCTGGCTAATCCCAATAACCAACATATTTTACTTGTTTACGCAACTTGCTACGACCACCAGTCTCATTAATTTGCCAGCTAAAAACTTCACCTACTTAAAACTGTGAAGTGTGAACTATAAACAAGCATGCACAAAGTTTCCAAAGTGCTGGCCGAGCGAAATGGGCACGCAGATTTACGTTGTAGGCAGCCGCTCATATAAAATGAAAATATGCGCCCAAGCTGTAGCAACGAAAGAATAATTCATATTCAGGGGGCGACGGTGGGGGTGGCCATCCACTTTGCATAGGTAGGTAGTTATTTTGGTAAAATCCCGCGCACCCAGCTCTCATGTAATTAAGAGATTAAAGATCAGCGAATGGCGTGGAGCGCGCTCGAGTTTTTTAAATATTTTTAACGCAGCGTGCAATATTTCGCGTTAGCAATTTCCAAACATGGCCAGTGGGTGGTTTGTGCTCACAACACGGTTTTCGATGAATTTCTTTATATTCAGTGAGGAAAGTTTGCTCGTTATTGTGATTTATGTAGAAATTATAGCAACTATAAGTTGAGGGAGGTAAGATATTGTAGTTGTTGTTAGGAATATCATTAGTTGTTATTCCGTTTTAAGACGAAGTTTACTAACTTTTATTCTTTTTATAAGTTTACAAAGTAGCTTAAAGTAGGTACGGCTGTAATGAGCACCGCTTTACTGTTTTTAACTGTTAATTCTTAATACTATATTTATAATATACAATGACAATGCAAAGAAAAATCCGTTAAGCAGCTGGACTATATTTATAATCTCTATCATGCAGTCAATTTTGTTTAAGTTATTGCTTTTCTATTACAACAGAAGAACATTAAGTTACCTGTTTTTATTAATAAACTAGCTTATACCCCGCGGCTTTACCCCCGTGAAATATTTCAAAATGGGCTAGTTCCCTATCCCGTGGGAATTTAGAAAAATCCCTTCTTAGTGTACCTGTAGGATACTCAAGGTTCACTTTTGCCAAATTTCAAGTCTCGTCCAGTGGTTTAGGCTGTGCGTTGTCTGTCAGTCAGTCAGTCAGTCAGTCATGGTACATACTGTTTCATAGGTATAGATTATTTTATAATTCGCACAATTTTCCATTACAAAATTGTGCTTTACAAGATGCATAACTTTGACTAACTTCATAGACTTTTCTGCTAGAAGTCTCTCTTAAATGAATCTATTAGCTAAATGGTATTTGTTGACTCCCAAACAGCTTGGGAAGTACTCTACTCTCTGAAAGTTAGCAACACTATATTGGTGTAGCGCTGCGTCTTAAACAGGGTTACCAGATGTAAATTGGGAGTTCTAAAAGCGGTCTATTTAAGAAAAATAAGCTACAATGTTTTGCCGTAAGGATATTTCCTCCTGACTGTTATTTCTGATGTACTGGTCCAATACGTAACCTACCCTGTGAAATTTGTGTTGATAACTAATACCAACCGATACCTAACTATTATGACACAAAACATTCAATTAATTTAAATTATGATACACTCTAATTACATGTTCTGTCGAACGATAAATTCATCTCCAGCCTATTTTAAATACGTCCCTCTGCTGGGAACACGCCTCCTCTCAGAATGAGGGGACTGTGTTACATTGGCAAATTAAAATGTGTTAAGGTTTGACATCACATTCCAGGTTTAATATCATACAATGTAGCGTTCCTTTAAAATAGTCCCTGCTTGCTGTAGCCATATTAGTTTTTAACTCCCGACGAAAAAGAAAAGTGTCATAAGTTTGACCTGTGTATCTGTCTGTGGCATAATAGATCCCAAACGGATGGACCGATTACGATGCGGTTTTTTTAATGGAAAGCTAGTTTAATCGTGATGGTTCTTAGCTAAGTTTCATTAAAATCAGTTCACCTGTTTTTGAAATATTGAACTTTGAAATGAAAAAGTCGGGGATTTTCCACTTTTCTTTTCTTTTGGTTCATAGATGGCACTTTGCGTTAAGAAGAGGTGTAAGGTAAGCGCCATACGATTTTTTATTACAGTTTTGTCATGTCCGTCCGTCCGTATGTCACAGGCATTTTACTCGAAAACTATAGACGTATATTAATGAAATTTATAGTATAGATGTCTCGTGGAAGCCACTACTTAGTTTGATAGTTAAATAACAAAAGTCACTCCATACATACTTAAGCGACAAAAGCCATGCAGATACACCCTTTTCGTCGATACAGCATTTCTTTTTAGTAACGGCTACGGAACTCTACACTAGGTGTACGAGCGTACATAGCCCGACATGCTGTGCCAGGTTTTATCACAAAGACCTCTCTGTAGTGAAGCTATTTATATAGCTACAGTAGGCTTATTATTTTAAAAGAACGCGACATTGTATAGACATTGGCAGTCCTCGTTGTTTTATCATCCTTGGCCAAAAGAAATGAAAGCGTCACGGATAATGTGTAGGCAGTACGACTCTATTTTTTTATACGACAAGAAAGGCAAACGAGCAAGTGGGTCGCCTAATGGTAAGCGATCACCACAGCCCATG
The DNA here is from genome assembly GCA_963691665.1 of Clepsis dumicolana. Taxonomy (NCBI): domain Eukaryota; kingdom Metazoa; phylum Arthropoda; class Insecta; order Lepidoptera; family Tortricidae; genus Clepsis; species Clepsis dumicolana. Next base: position 10,046,709 of record OY829516.1, on the reverse strand, counting down.
GACACCCGCACCCCGGGGGTTTGCAGATGCGTAGCCAACCTAGAGAGCTAAGATGAAATGCTCCTTGTGCCCGTAATTACACCGGCTGTCTTACTCTCCAAACCGGAACACGACAATGCAAGCACTGCTGCTTAGCGGCAGAATTAGCGAGTAAGCACGGTGGTAGCGATCTGGACGGACCTTGCACAAGGTGTTACCACCCGCAAAATTTATACGTGAATGCTCGTAGATATTCTCTAGGTACGTCTGTTAGACTTATATACGTCAGTGATCCGTTTGTTTCACTATAAAGTTTTTTTTTCTGTTTCTTTGTGGGTACATACCTGCCCTTATTTACCACCTTAAAGCTCAATGTCATTTGCGTGATTTCAAATGACGAAGACTAATCAGGTCTACAGCTTTATGGCTTACTAGCTGTTGCCCGCGACTTCGTCCGCGTAGATTTCGGTTATCGCTATCCCGCGGGAACTACATAATTTCCCCGAATTAAAAAGTAGCCTAAATATTTTTTCTTGTGTATGTAGCAACTGACATTGAAACTGGTAAACTGAAAAAGCCTGCGCTGAGGATCTGGTCTTTCTTTAATAAATATAATAGTAACTGGTAAAGGATTTTGTAGTTGCAATATACTATAAATAAATATCATGGGGCAATTTGACACCAATTGACCTAGTCCCAAACTAGGCAAAGCCTGTACTATGGGTACCAGACAACGGATAAACATACTTATATAGATAAATACATACTTATATACATATTAAACACCCAAGACCCGAGAACAAACATTCATATTCATCATACAAACATCTGCCCCGACCGGGATTTGAACCCGGGACCTCAAGCTCAGGATCAATAGTCAGGATCTCTAACCACTAGGCTAGTCGGCCGTATAACTTTGAGTCTTTGTCACAGAGAGAATTTCTTAATCCTAGCCTCTATGTTAGGCTCGATAGTTTAAGAGGCTCCCTGAGAGAATGACCTTGAACGTTGCGCGCCCTCCTCACCCCACTTCACTTCTACTAAACAACTTCGTTTTAGTGGCGACATCTATTAAATATCGGTCTAACTTCATTTTACACAGTGTTATCACAAATAACTCGTCTTTTCGAAAAAAAAATCGTTCAGAATTCGCACCGAATACATGTAAATTACTTATTTATTTTTTTCTTTTATATTATAAATAAAGCCTAGTGCCCAGCAGTGGGACGTAAATAGGCCGATGATGATGATGGTGATGATGATGATGATTATAAAAAGGTGTTATAATAATGTTAAACATAGAAATCCTAGCCTATTAAATTCTCTATACATTGATGTATGTCATTAGTCAAAGTAAATTATGCTTATGATGTAGTAACAAAATATTAATTGCGAATTGACTTACTTCTGATGCAGATATCATAAGTATTGAATACGAAAAAAAAATTATACATAGAGAAACAAGTTAAGATGTTATAGATACTTAACGTATTCAAATATTTTGATTTATCGTTTAAATAATGTACAGACTGGCTCTAAAAAGCAGCCATTTTCAGCGTCTGGTTCAGGGAAGCCCCTTAAGAAGCGTCGCGCTTAAACTCGTTAATGGTTTGCGCGATTTTAAGGCAGATGCGAGTTAACTTCCATCACACCAATAAAAAAGCGTCGCGGTTTAAAAATGAATTTTTAAACTAAGAATTTTCGTTTCAATTCAACTTTTTTTGTAACACGCTTTAAAAAAACGCTCGTGCCTATGCGGCCTATATACAGTGTGTCACATCACAGGAATAGCTCAGCAAAAAGATTCAAAATGGCGCGTTGCCTCAGCCGCCACGTAAAAATGGTGGTGCAAAGTGCAGCGCAGTAAAAGGTAACTTTGTGCATCCGCGAGACTGCGTTTGCTGCACTTCTAATTAGTAATGTTCGCTTTGTGCTGTGCTGCATTAAAGCAGTGCGTAGTTTCCCGACCCTATTGTATTTTAATTTTTCATGTCTTTTGTTGGGGCCAATTGTATGCTGTTTGAAATGCTTTAACGTTTTTTCAAAGGAACCACCGCATGTTAATTGGTATTGCAGGAAACAAAAGACTAAAGAGGTAGACGTGACAGGAAACTTAGTTTGAACATAACAAAAACGACTTTATTCAGTATCTAGATATGCGGCAGCGTGTTAAGCTACTAAGTCCAAGAAAAAGGAATGTGTTTATACATGTTTGTATTACACAAACTATTTGGATCCATTTATACATGTTTGTATTACACAAACTATTTGGATCCATTTATACATGTTTGTATGACACAAACTATTTGGATCCATTTTTGACCCCGATTAATCTTATAATACATGTGCAGTAGTGATAAAAACGTATACGTCTACGTTTAAAATAAAGTTAAACTATTTATAAACTACAGCAATTTTTAACATACAATTTTCACTACTAAAACCTGTGCCAGATTAAAATATTCGCTTGTGTTCCAAAGTGTATATAACTTCAGTATTACGAGTATATTTTTAATTACACGCTAACCTCGTATAGACACAAAACAATGAATGATTACGTTCTTTGTATCAAAATCCAATTTATACGCTAGTTATTTCGGCAAAGGGATCTCTGTTGTATGTAACTCTATACGACAAAAGGATGGCTGTATGAACATTCGTTGTCAGGTTGTTGGTGTCCTATCTGACAAGGTAAGCCCACGTAATTGTTCTGAAATGTAATTAGGAATTCTAGTTAAAATTTATTACCGAATAATAAAAATGTCTTATGATTTTTTACTTTCATACCTAAGTAGTTTGCATAATGGGTTGATGATGTTAGAAAGGTAAGACTGTCTTCAAAGACCATAATATATTACGGTCTGAAGTTTCGAAAAGACTTTCGCTTTTTGACAAAAGATATCGCTATCCTTCTTTCATTAATATTGTGTAAACTTATACAATGTTTAATAGTTTAAATGGTTATCCTAATTGACAATATAAATCCTTACCTAACGTAGATACGTTATAATTGTCAATTTAGATGACTAGTACCCCTAGATTAGGTATACCTTCTTTAAACAAAAATATCAGAGAAATCTTAACACCTTTTACCATCACGTACGCTCTCCGTATTTTATTTATGAACACAAGTTCTCAATTCCGTTGCCGTATTACAAAATGTTTTGCACAAATAAGATCACAGCTCTATTGTGAATAAATGTCTGTACGATATTTGTTCCATTGGTATTTATTATACGACGTATTTTCTATATTATTGCTTCTCTGATAGAAAAAATAAGGCGTGTTGGTGTTTGAAAACGTCATTCATTTCGTTTTTAGCATTTTTTTATTATTTATCTTTTATCATTTGATGAATTGCATCGAATAAAGTGTAGTGTTAACACTTTTGGGCACAAAACTCATCTCAAAATGTGAAAGAAAGTGAGAAAGCTTAGGTTCTTATCTGTGGCTTGAAGGTGGATTAGAGTTATAAAATAAAGCCATTTATTTTCAAAAACTGTCAAGCTCAAAATTAGGTACAATCCACGAACCCATTAAGTTATAGAGACGCCTTAAATGAAACAAAAAAAACAGAACATTTTTTAATTAATCACTACTCAAACAGCGTCCGCCGCAAACGCACGGAGTCCCATGCTCTTAGCAGCGGAAATAAATAAAAAGGGCCTCCTAAAATCCGAAAGCAAATAGCTGAAAGGTCCACTTAGGGACAAAGCAAAGGGAAAATACCAGCGAACTTTGTTAGGGTGACATCAGACAGTCTGGTTCTTCGGTCACGTTTCTCGCTATGTTAACAGGGGAAAAATCCTGTAGAGCGGTGATTGAGTTAGCGCCTCGCCCCAGGAAATGGACGTCCGCTGTCGCCTCTGTAACGTAATACCGCGGCTCCTGCTCCGGGCGCCCATTTGTGCAGGATTGAGTTAAAGGCGCAAGGATGTATGGAGCTGGAAGGGACTTTCACTACGTTTCGTGAACAAAGAACACCAATTATAGTCTACAGTGCGTTACGAAGAGGCGAATGAGATGTTCGTTTGGTTTTTGTATCAAACGAACATTAACTAACGTTTTAGGAGTTGATTAAGAGTGCGGTAGTTAACTACAGAGATATTATTCTGTACTGAAAAATTATTGATTCTTCATCGTCAAGATCGTTTGAGGAGTTACGTGAATAAATTTCGGAGCACTAAGCTAATTACATATGAATCAGATAATCCACCCAATTAGTGGCGGTGTAAACTTTGCTTTTTTGACATACTTACATAATATACATTTATATATGTGTCCATTTAACTCCTGCATATAAAGTGTCTGAAACGCTAGCTGCGCTGCTAGTGATGGCTAGTTTACTCCAAGCGCTGATGTTAACTTGTTTATAATATTGTGGCATCAAAAAAAGCAAAAGCGAGAATAATGAACGTGATGTGTTTGCGCAGAACCTACACCAACATGGTACGTCTACATACCTATGCTAATTTTTTTTTTTTTTACAAACATGCTTTGCTGCAAAATCTTATTCTGTCGAGGCATCGTTTTGGCGCCGTGGCTGTTCCGGGAACAATAAAAGAACAGTCTGGACAACCCTTAGGCACGAAATTAAACCCCGACTTCCTGCTGCGAGGAACTAGTACTAAAGTAGCCTTTTACGTCTTGTTTACCAGGATCCTGAGTAAGGCACGTACTTTGGTAGGTACCTTCTTTACGACGACATAAAACATAGTTTTATTGAGGTTTTTAAATCAACTACATCAATAACAAGTAAATTTTGAAATCAATTTCAACACGTAAATAATCTACACAGATTAGGTGTATACTCGTAATATCTTGGACTGGACTATTAAGAGGCTTCCCTGAGAGGATGACCTTGAACGGTTCGCGCCCTCCTCACCCCACCTCACTTCTTCTAAACAACTTCGTTTTAGAGGCGACATCTATTAAATATCGGTCTAACTTCATTTTACACAGTGTTATCATAAATAACGCGTCTTTTCGAAGAAAAATCGTTCAGTATTCGCACCGAATACATGTAAATTATTTATTTAACTTTTTTTAAATATTATATAGATATAAAAGCTTGGTGCCCAGCAGTGGGACGTAAATAGGCCGATGATGATGGTGATGATGATTATTATTATAAAAAGGTATTATAATAATGTTCAAAGTATAATGTAAAGAATGGCTCTAAAAAGCAGCCATTTCAGCGTCTGGCTCATAGCCCCTTAAGATCGTTCGCTATTTCAATAATCGATATTTTTAAACGTTGGATAACTAATAGCATTAACGAATTGCTCAATATTTGCACATTTCGCTTCAGCAAATATTTTTTAATTCGTTGACACTTAAGAATCCATTGATATGGGTTACAATTCAATTTGTCGCGTCTTTTACTCTCGAAGAGCCAAAAAATATTTCACCAAAAATATCTTAAATCTTTCAAGTGGTCGGCGTCTAACATTATCCTCGAAATCCTTCTAAAGACACCTAAAGGCACTTAAAACCTTCACTTTCCCGCTATCACGCACAAAAATACAACTTTATCCAAATCCTTCCAAGTAATACCGCTGGGTCAGAAGGTCGGAATACTAAGTTGAAAATTCTGGACACTTCTCATAAGCCCCCGAGGCTTAGGTGTAATAACGCATTCAGCCAGACCCATAAAAGGGTCCGGGTTGAGCATTATAATATTAGTTTAGATGCACGGATGTGCGTCTGCATTTCAATGAACCGGGCAACTGAATGTTTTATACAAATAAAACATTTTTGCTTGATGCGTGGAAAATGCTTTTGGAGTACTTAAATACGGTTTTCAATGTGCATGGTTGTCAAAACCAATGTTGAGCTTTCGTCGAAAAGATTTTTTTTTAAATTTTGGGCTATTTACTTATAGAATTTAAAACAAACAAGCCTAAAATGAATTTAAAAACAGAAGCAAAGAGCAATTCTCTTGGAAGCCAAACACCTTTTACGGACGGTGGTTTGAAACAAGGTTAGTTGGTTAATGTATACCCCATGTGCCCCGTATAATGAGACGGTAAAGCAAACACAAAACGCTAAGTTCCTCGAAATTCACCTCATTATCTTCTTTAATTAGCACAACGAAAATCCTGCAAAAAAGGGAAAAGTTGAGCACTTGCCTTAGATACAGTCACGATTCAAAGAGAACTCGTTAACAACTCCTTGTTTGTTTGGGTTGATGATAAAAAGACTTGGATAATTAAAACGACATCTAAACTTTGGCATAATTTTAATGAGGACACTGTATAAATTACTCTCCGTCAACCTCAGGAAATAAGCACCCGTAACGTTTATGCGGGCATTTTTGGTGCATATCACAATAACGTACTCTAGTCGGTAGGTACATAACGTTATAATTAATTATGGGTTGGAAAAGATACTTCTGCTAATATACTGCATATAATTAAATGAAAATTTCAAACCAAAAAGAAAGTGTCGAAACTTAAATAACCGTAAATCTTCATGGCAGACTTTTTTTTGGCTAGGATCGTTTTGAAATTCAAAATCAAAACTTTGTTGCTGGAATCGAATAGGCTTCAATGGGCTTTTATGAGTTGCATAATAACTACGTATCTTTTTAAACGCCTGAGCTTTTGAAATAGCCTGAGTATTAACTAACACCAAAGTACGTAAGTGATGCTAAAAAAAACCTCTAATATCTAATCACAAAATGGCTAAACGAAACTCTAGGCATGTCTTGAAATCGTTCGCATTTCAAGAGAAATCTTCCATCAGCCAATTGCAATAAATGAGGGAGTCTGATTGGAATCCTATGTGGATTTTTTGCTCGCAGACGTCAATGCCGGGTACGAAGAAACGGAGGCAATTTTCCGTACTCGAGTTCATTTATCACAACCATTAGGTACTTGGATGTTTGGACAGTAATTACGAGGGAAATTATTGTGTAGCGAACTTGGGAAGTAAAATTGGAAGGTTAAGAAAGGTTTGATCCTAGGTAGGTAATTGTTACGCGGAAGATATTATTCCTTGACTTTTTTTTATAAAACCGTCTTCCATGTAAAGCTTTACAGTATTATGTCATGGATCCGGTGATTGAACTTTGACAAAATTTTAATAGATAGCATATAATGATTCTCCTTTTTAACTGAACAATATTTAACCTGAACAGATGAAGCAACAGTACCTAGAAGTATTACTGAATCGTCTTCATCATCATTACATCATCCGAAAGACGTCCACCGCCAGACATAGGCCTGAATACGTATAGATAAAGGATCACATCTCAACTGTTGAGGATCCTCCTTCCTTTGGGGTCGTTTGAAAATGTACAAAAGTAAACACGAGGTCCTTATTCGCATTATTGTAGTCAAATCATAATCAACAAGTTTTCCTATTTACTTGCTATTTACTAACCTTTTACGTACCTAATTGCTATACAATTATTTACCGCCCAGGATTCGTTACGGTGAGTACTGGATGTTTCCATTAAGGTTAATGGAGTTAATCCCCCGGCTCTAATGGGTGATTGGATCCCTTCCCGAATCCTCCGATAATTCGCCCCTGGTCCGGTTCGCTACACTTTCTTACACAAACATTATATATTCCTTTCAGTGTTGGAAAACAAATATTTTCACTGTTAATCGGAATGGACTTTACAAACGCTTTGATTGTTTTTGTCTACATGCACAGTGTTGTTTCATTTCTTAGCTAGTCCATTAAGCTCGAAATGGAGGGAGGGGATTCGAAAAAACATCACGAAATATCACAAGGGGTGAGGGGGTATAATGAGATAAGATGACAAGCAACCTGCAACTTAAGTGTCTGTCTGGAAATTTTTATCAAGGTTCTTAATTTTCCAGAAACAAATTAGATTAAGTATCAGTATTAAAATTTAAGAACTGTGCACTTATTACAAAAATACACATGATTTTGGGGTTAAAAGTTGCTTAAAATATCAAGTGATTAATTGATGACTCTTAGACATAATTATTGCCTATAATTGTTCAAATAATTTCAGTTGGAGAGATTCGGATGAGATAGGCACGTGATTGAAAGTTTAAAACAGTACAAAATGAAGAGACCTTTACTAGCCTACAGCAGTAGATGGAGTTACTTAGATCTTTTGCGTCCGGAAATAGGTATGTACAGTTGTTTGTGAGCATTTACATCGGTATTTAATTTAGAATTCACCCAAATCTGAATGTTATTCTAAGTGCTCACGGACTGTGCATGTATTATGCTGTTTCAGGATAGTGATAGCTACAAAGACCACCTAATGGTGGGTAAATAACCCGAACTCGTAAATTAGTTTAGAACAGTGCCCTAAGCACGACTTGTCGAATCCTGCGTCACGTAAAATCGAATAGTAAACTATAACGAGTTTGTATGACGTTTGGAACAGCGCCCGCCCGTGAGCGTATTTGGAACTAAAATTTTGTATGAGATTTCTCGATCTCGATACGATAACCGTAACGTTACGCAGGATTCGACAAGTCGTGCTTAGGGCACAGTAAACCATACTACTCAACCAGTTAGATCAAATCAATCCAAACTATTTTAACCTAGTGAAATAAAGGGAGTGGTACGTGAGCTCCCAGTGGAATTAGTCTGAAACGGTCAGGCTAAACTGAACTTACTTATATACGTGAGTGATCCCTTGATTTCACTATTCACGAAATATTAGAGTTTTTGCCCCAATAAGCAGATAAGTACGTATAAAAAATATGTTATGTAGGAATGTCGTGTGCCAGTACAGTAAATATTTACAAGCGAGCGACAGAGACATTTGACGTCATAGTAAAAAAAAAAGTTCTGCGACGGCGCTTGAACAATTAACCCGAGGCACTGCCCCTAATCATATGAGATTGGGTTTCTTTTACATGCTCCATATTATTTAAGGCTACTTCTAGGATTAATTCGAGTGGCGTCGTAAGAGTTCTACATATTGTGTTCCAATCAAGAAAATATTGAGCCAAATTCAATAAAACCGGACAAGTGCAAGTCGGACTTGCGCACGAGGGTTCCGTACAAAGATTTTCCTTGTTATTCATAAACCTTTGTTAACTAAAAAAAAACCTTAAAAAAAAACGTAAAATAATCCTCTAAAATAATGATAAATAAATAAAATATAACAAAATGCGTTTATTTTGGACAACAGAAACTAAAGCCTAGAGTTTTATGGCCTAGCACTAAGCAGCAGAAATATGAAGTCGGTGCGGTGCGAGCGGAATATTCTTTGAATCAAGCACCGACTTCATATTTCTGCTGCTTAGTGCTAGGCCATAAAACTCTAGGCTTTAGTTTCTTTTGTCCAAAATAAACGCATTTTATTTTATTTATTTATCGTTATTTTAGAGAATTATTATACGTTTTTTTTCTAAGGTTTTTTTTGAAGGCGGTTTTACTTTTTTGTTAAAAGATTTTTATTTCACAATTTTACGTTGACTTAACATTTTCAGAATTATCCTCCAACTCCTAACCGTAAAGGAGTTGTACCTTTCATCATCAGCTCATCAACTTGAGATAATGACTACCGGACGCAAATACTTGAATAACCTTAAAAAATATATGAAACACATGATACGTGCCTATAAAATTTGAGGGTTGCCCTCGATTTTCCTGAGATCCCATCATCAGATCATGATTTGGTGACAGTGGGACCACCTCAGGAGTATACCCTTTCGAATAATGATTTAACATTTTCAGAATTATCCTCCAACTTCTAACCGCTAAGGAGTTGTACCTTCCATCATCAGCTCATCATCATGAGATGATGACTACCAGACGCAAATACTTAAATAACCTTAGAAAACATATGAAACACATAGTACGTGCCTGTAAAATTTGAGGGTTGCTCTCGATTTCCCTAGGATCCCATCATCAGATCATGACTTGGTGACAATGGGACCACCTCAGGAGTATACCCTTTCGTTTGATTTTTTTCACAGCTTCCAGGGACTGCAGGCTCGAATATTTCTCAGACAGACAGACAGACAGACAGACAGACAGACAGACGCACAGACGCACAGACGGACAGACAGTATTTTTTATTAAAAAAAATGTTTGTAGCATACGGCATACGTGGCGCTGAATTTATATTTATTTGGTACGGTCGAGGAAATTAATTCCTGACCCACCATGGAACCTTTTCACAGTAAACGTCATAGTGACATCGCATAGCTTGACAAGGAAAATAGTTATGACGTTTGCTATGAAAATGTTCTAAGGTGGGTCAGGAATTAATTTCTTCGACTGTACCTATTTTGCAGCCTGTTTTTTTTATATGTTTACAGCTATAAATAACGGTTTTAAAGCAAACTAAAAACCTAAGGTGCTTGTTAAATTTATAACATTAGTTACCAACTTAGCAAATTTTTAATTAGCGGTATGTTTATAAAATTTAATTAAAGAGCCATCCGCGTCAATCTGTCAATCTCAGCGGAATAATGTCGTCGCGGCTTGACGGCGAGACTTAATTAATCCGCTATCCAGCACGGCCTAGCTCAATTATAAAGTAGGACGTTAACTTAGGTACATACCATTATATGCTATATACGTATGTATTCAGTTAGCTAACAAAAACGTATGGATACCGCGATAATAGGAATGCGCCAGGAATAGACTCATGTAGGTAACTAATGAGAGTCAAACGTGGCCGATTGCTTTTGTACTTTATCGCATTATGAGTGTGACTTCACGTAAGAGTTCAAGTACAAGGAGGAACTTGACGACCGGATAGCCTAGTGGTTAGAGACCCTGACTATGAAGTTTGAGGTCCCGGGTTCGATCCCCAGTCGGGGCAGATGTTTTTATGATGAATACGAATGTTTGTTCTCGGGTCTTGAATGTTTAATATATATATAAGTATGTATTTATCTATATAAGTATGTTTATCCGTTGTCTAGTACCCATAGTACAGGCTTTGCCTAGTTTGGGACTAGGTCAATTGGTGTCAATTGTCCCATGATATTTATTTTATTTATTATTTATCAGTTTGTGCTACAGCTTTTAAGTGGCAATTATACCGACCGGATAGCCTAATGATTAGAGAAGCTGACTATGAAGCTTGAGGCCCCGGTTGGGGCAGATATTTCTATGATGAATTCAAATGTTTGTTCTCGAGTCTTGAATGTTTAGTATATATAAATAAGTATGTTTAATTTTGCCTAGTTTGGGACTAGGTCGATGGTATCAATTATCCCGTGATAATTATTTATATTTATTTTTGTTTATTAACTAGGTACTTTTAACGCTGAGGTTTCACGTCTGGGAAAGACTCTCTATGGTCCGATTTAAATGCAGAACTGGTCAAAACGTGACGTCCAAAATCATAAAGTGACGCTTGTCATCGGCTCAAAAATTGCAAAATTTGTATTTACATTTTGATACTACAAAAATGTTTTATCACTTAAAATAAGGTAACACAATTTTAAGGATTTTTTGTGCTTTTTTTATATTATATGACAATCATTATGCTTAATTTAGCATCCGTTAGTAGCTGTACTTGGTGACTCTCCGAGTATGATTGAAACCGGCAGTGCTGAAAATGCCACGGCTGAAACATTAGCTACCAAACCTGGTAGTCAGGTAGGAGAAGTTGAAGCCAACCGGGTATGTTGTTTTATAAAATATCTAAATTAAAGACATTTCTATGCAAATGAATAGTATTTTGCAGTTATTACGTCTGTACCTACCTAACTCCTACCAAGCGTACGCTTTAATGATTTTTTTTGTGGCTTAGACAATGTAATTGGAAACTAAGCTAATGATACGATACGTGATATTTTAGACAATATTTTTCCCCACATTTATCAGATTGTTACTTTTAGACAAAATTATTAGTAAAAAAAAACTTAAAGTTTGCTGCCAGCTGCCAGCCTGCGCGGTTCGTTCGATATAATATGTTATAGCTCTTAAATTTCGAAGTTTTCTATGCTACTTATAATAAATTGCTCTTAAGTAAATAAGACATGTGCATCCAGGAAATACCGAAAGAAGATGAAGACGTCGCGCGTCAAGAAGTGACTTTTCGTTTCACTATTCACAATATCACTCAGCTAAAGGAACAAGTGTTATCACCAGCATTTTATGCCCGTTGCTTACCTTGGAAGATCCTCGCCCTAGTCAGGAATACATCGACTCCTGAACGGCAGCAAGAGAAAGCTCTTGGCGTGTTCCTTCAGTGTAACGGCGAGTGTGATTCCGCGGGATGGTCTTGCTACGCCCTTTCGGAACTAAAGCTGTTAACTTACAATCCTGATGGGGAACACTTATGCAGGAAGCTTCACCACATGTATCACAGGTAAGTGTAGGGCTTAGGAATGATACATATACTGTAGCTACCTACTTCCTTGCGTTAGTCGCAAAGTTAACATACAACATTATCTATCTGAAAGACTAATTTAAATCTTTATCTGATTCCAAAATTGCGCAGAGTTGAGGGTTCACGATTGTAATTTTATCAGTTAGGTTAAAATAACCTTTTTACAGTAAAGAAGATGACTGGGGTTTCGCTCATTTTTTATCGTGGAAAGATCTGATAAATCCGGAGAAGGGTTATGTCAAAGACGACGCCATCACGTTGGAAGCTCACGTGGTCGCCGAGGCTCCGCACGGCGTAGCGTGGGACTCCAAGAAACACACCGGTTGTGTTGGTAATTGACATTCAGTAGATCACTAATTAATAGAAGTAAGAACTATGTTGTATTAGTGCACGTATGTTTCTAGATATGTGGATTCTTTCTTTATGAGTTCTGTTGCTCTTGGTAAAGCATTGACATTTTTTTAAAACCATCGCGTGGTTTCCATGGACTATAACTGTAGACACTGGGACAATTCAACGTGGTATGTACATTCGCGTACCACATGCCTTGCAGCATCTTAAACTGTAGGAATCTCAAGACTTGGAACGTGTTAATAATTGTGTATTTACAGGTCTCAAAAATCAAGGCGCAACTTGCTACATGAACTCTCTGCTGCAAACACTGTTCTTCACCAACGTGCTTCGCAAGGCTGTTTACAAAATTCCTACAACTGGAGGCGATAGTTCTTGTTCCGTAGCCTTTGGTCTCCAACGGGTTTTCTACGATCTTCAGTTCTCAGACAAACCAGTAGCGACAAAGAAGCTTACTAAGAGTTTTGGTTGGGAAACCCTTGATTCTTTCATGCAGCACGACGTCCAGGAATTCCTTCGGGTATTATTTCATTGCTCTAATATTATTATAGTCGAGACCTTTTGCTATAAGTAATTCCCTCATTTGTAATGGGAATTTTATTTTACAGGTATTGCTAGATAAATTAGAAAGTAAGATGAAAGCAACAGTAGTGGAAGGGACTGTACCCAAATTATTTGAAGGCAAGATGACGTCTTTCATCAAATGCAAAAATGTCAACTGCACCAGTACGCGCGTTGAGACTTTCTACGATATTCAGCTCAGCGTTAAAGGGAAGAGCAACAGTGAGTTTTGTAATAATTATAATGCTCTACTTCTCCTCTACTTCTAATCTTCTTTATCTCATTCCTTCTTGTGATATGAAGCAGTCCGGCTCTCGTCGGTACCGTTGTTTCCAGTTGTAGGTATCGGGTATTCGGGTATTCGGGTACTTTCTCATCCTTCTACTACCTTTTAAGTACTAAAAGTTAAGCTGGTCTGGTTATTTTTCAATGTGCGGCTTTCTTGTTTAAACTTTCAGTCTACGAATCGTTCAAGGACTACATTAGCACGGAGCTTCTGGACGGAGACAACAAGTACGACGCAGGAGAGCACGGGCTGCAAGAGGCAGAGAAGGGAGTGCGGTTCGATGTGTTTCCTCCGGTGCTGCATCTGCATCTGATGCGGTTCCAGTACGATCCGGTTACGGATGCTTCTGTTAAGTACAATGACCGGTAAGTACAGCTCAGTGCACACATAGCTAAACCTTTCTGCTGCACCCCATACCGGTCCAGTACAATCATAGAACTAACAGCTCCGTCTAATCAAAACAGTTACCCAACTGTTACCCAACTAAAAATATCTATAAATTACTTACTTAGTACCGTCAGACGTCAAATTACGCTTTGTAATTTTTTATGCTTCCACGTTTCATTGATTATCTAGAAACCAGGACCACAGTAATTTATTCAGGGTTTAAGTTGAGGAAATATACCTACCTAAACGGCTTTTTGTCTTATCTCAACGATATGTTCCTAGGTTCGACTTCTACGAGGAGATCAACCTGGACCCTTATCTCCAGGAGGTCCCACCAACCCCAGCTCACTACACGCTCCACGCCGTGCTGGTCCACTCAGGAGACAACCACGGCGGACATTACGTTGTATTCATCAACCCCAAAGGCGATGGCAAGGTATTCCACAGTCCAATTCACAAACGTTGGGAAACCCCAAAAGAGGCCTTTTAGAAAAAGTTAATGTTACTTGTTTACTAACCAATTTTGAATGTTTTGCTGTCTTATTTTAAATGAATAAATAAAAAATAAAAAAATTAAATACCTCGCATGACTGACCGTCTCCAATAAACATGTGTTAGTATTAGGAATTTACTTTGGGGAGTTACACACGTTGACCGCCTACCGATTGTCTCTCAGCACTTCAATCTACTTTACCCGGCTCTCAAATAGATCGTACGCCGGCCTCTTATAGTAAACATAATTAATCGTTTGTTCAGTGGTGCAAGTTTGACGATGACGTAGTCTCCCGCTGCAGTAAGCAAGAGGCCATCGAGTACAACTACGGCGGCAAGGAAGACGCGCCGTACCTCGCGCGCCGCGCCACCAGCGCGTACATGCTCATATATATACAGTTAGTCTTCTTTGATCACTATTCTATTAATAGCACGATTGGAGAGCTTTGCACTAAAAGTCACGCATTCATTCCAATATTGATTTTCAGTTGTTTGTGATTCCATTTTGAAATCCATTTCCTTGTGCAGGACATCTCAGCTGAAATATGTATTGCAAGACGTCTCCGAGAGCGACATACCCAGCGACCTGTGCGAGCGAATAAACGATGAGATGCGATACGAGATGGTAAGAACATGTAAATATCGACTTCCTGCATACCGTCTTTATTTTAACTTTTTTTCTGAAACGTATAAGCAAAGGCTTGTTGCGTATTTCAGGCGGGAGAAAGATAAGATGCAGGAAATTAAAATCTGACACCTCAGTCAGCTCTGGCAAGTGCTACGTGAAGGTGATCAGCGCACTAAAACAGTTCTTCACTTTGCAGGCCCTAGCCGGCTCTAAGTATAAAGGCAGATAGCGATGCGGGGACGGAGCCTTTAACAATCCATATATTATAAAAGTTTACCATTAAATTTACAAACGCTAGTTTAATGTACGCCGGTGCCGCTGAAACTTCTTAAATTTGGATGTAGGTGATTATAGATTTGTTATTTACTTTACGTATGTTTTATTGTACTTATTTATGTGCTGATGTTAATAAAATTTGTTGCGAATTCTATTTTTGTATTTAATCCAGAGGACTCAATGAGACAATAAGTTTCGGCAGATTTAGGCCAAGGTCAGAAGAAGAAACTACACTACCGCCGTTTGTTTATTTCACAGACCATTTCGGTCCACTAGCTTTTCGATCCATTCAACTCGCACGAGAGCTATATTGCGTGTCTAAAATTTCAAAGTTTCTTATCGCAAGGTCACTTTATTAATGCGTTCGGTATAATAATACCTACACAAAATTAAATCCACACCCAACTATCATACTGAGGGTCGAGCACAACTTTACGAATGCTGCATAACGTTACGGTTATCGTAGCGAGATCGAGAAACCTCATACTAAATTTTAGTTCCAAATACGCTCACGGGCGGGCGCTGTTCCAAACGTCATACAAACTCTACAACGTTTACTATTCGATTTTACGTTACGCAGCATTCGTAAAGTCTTTAGATTTCGGTCCCCAACAGCAGGTGCATGTGCACTATTCTTTCGAACTCAGCCTAGCATACTACAAAGTGTGTCGATAAAAATAAAATAGGAACTAAATTAGACACTCAGAAAATGTTAACTCTATGTTATGTGACAGCAATTAAGTTACTCGGCTCATGGCAGCAAGCTTAAACCGTCAATATCACAGGCAGACAGACTACACAAATAAATCACGCTATTTTTAGAACTCGAGCAAGACATTTTTAGAACTCTATCGTAACCAAAATTTTAATAAATAGTTAAGTATCCCTATAACACTGAATATCAATTCACGTCACGTTTGTTGGGCGAGGGCCCTTGACGGAAAAGCCATCTCTCCCGCCCACTCGGCCTGGCCACTTTGTGGACTCTATGATATTTACCAACATTATACATTTAAATAGCTATCACCTAACCCACTCTAACACTCACTGCGCGGGTGGTTAAGAATATCAATTGAAGGTTGTGGGTTAGTTACTATTGTACATCGGCCTCAATTTACAAATTTTCACTCTTAGCTAATTATGAGTTCGCTTGATGCGATTTTTACTCACGCAACTGTATAAGATATACGATAATTGCTTGGAAACAGAGAGCTTGTATTCCAAACTTTAAAGGAATTTAGTTGATGAATGGTGTCAAAAGGTTTTTTTTTAATACCACGTCGGTGGCAAACAAGCATGCGGATCGCCTGATGTTAAGCAATTACCGCCGCCTAGGAACGCGCGCTATCTTACACTACTTTTTGACATTTTAAAAAAAGTAGCTGGTTAGACCAATTAGTCCTCAAGTCATCATCCCCATTATTACAACACTACATGTTGAATCGAATAACATATCGCAATCGTGATGAATCGCGATATGGCGGAGAATTTGGCACTTGGCACTAAATACGTCATTTCTGAAAATGAAATAACTTAAGTCCTTAAGTATACTTATCCATTGCATTTAATTAACGTCTCTCTGTAATACACAGCGCTACCTTGTTTTCTGCCTTTGTTAAATAATAAACACGCTGATTCACGCCATCTCGAGTCCAATCTCCCGCGCCATTCACCCGGAGTGCATCCCACTTCTGATTTAGTCTGAAGCTGCCAGCATCACACGTCTTGTTTGAGCGTTTAAAAATTTACAACGAGCACCGAGTACAATTAAGCTGGGAGTTGTTGCTGAACAAGGCGTCCCCATGGGGCTGAACTACCAGTACTGAGTATACAATAGTCTTTGGCCGGGCTCGTCTGCAGTCACGGGCAGAGGGAGCGGTGGAGAGGTTATGTTACGTCTGGCTAGTGTTAACCATGCTGAATAGTTTACTAGTGCAATGCATTTCTAAAAACTAGTTATTCGATGAAAATTATGAAGTAAGAGATGCAAAGGGAAAACTTTTGTTTCAAGTAAACTGAATTCCTAACGGGTAATGCACTTATTTCACAAGACTAAAATGCATACGCTCGCATTCTCCTTCAGTTTACTAGCAAATGAAGCAAGGAAACATCTAAATTCTAATCATGTTAGAGTTTAAGTTGTTTAATTAGTATAAGCCCCTACCTGATTCACAAAACTCCTTTGATAAAGTATTATTACATTGGAATAACTGAAATTCTAGATTACCATGTGGCATGCAAATCATCTTTGAGAAGGGTAGGGGAGCTTTGATTGTGTAATATATGTTACAAGTCACTAATATCTCGTTGGGGGGTGGTAAGATCAAAGTGAAGAGGACGGTTCCTTATGCCAAAAAGACGCATGGTGTTACTGCGTGCACTTACACACACTACGGTTTTCTGAAATCGCAAACATTACTTACTAAAATAGATTTTCCAGCAAATCTTTAATTGCCTATCAACCTGAGATCACCCCACATCTAAACTAAGCTGTGAAAAATCAAAGGTAACATCGTACTTTACAATTACCTAAGTGTGTATTTTTAATCGAAATCATTATTTTTACTCCGAACCCAACGCAAAGAGAAGTTTTTAACATGAAACTACCGTGAGATTCAATCATAGTGAAATAAACGGATTACTCACGTATATCAGTCGAGTATATCCCGACATGTTTCGGACTAATCCGTAGTCCTTCCTCTAGGAGCACACGCCACGCCGGTGGCGAGACGTAAACCAAAGAGAAGCGTTACGCATACCCATTATACAATATTACAACTAAAGAAGTCTCTTAAATATTCCCACACGTCTAGCGCAGGGCTTTTTAAACATCGCTTCATGCCGACTATAAATCACGCTGTCACGTGATAAATTTGTCGCTATCCGGTGTCCACGCGGCACTAACTAAACACTACCTTATTTATAGTCCCGTTGATTTCGGCGCGGTTTGTCAAATTATAAAGAGCGGCAGTTAGAACTGCTGAAATAAGATATTGATTGGGTATAAATGGACTAGTGGGTATATAGGTGGTTTCTGGGCACATAGAATGAAGGTCCTTAAACAAACTATTTAGCCTGTCATTCACACTACCTATCTAAAAATAATGGACACATCATTATTTAGTCATATCATTTTGTCAATTGAACAAAAAATTACAAAGATTAGAGTGTGTTAAAGTTGACGTCCTGAGCCCCCATTCTATCTATCCAAACTTTGACGAGATTTATCTTTGAAACACTATTGATTTGATTAACCAACGGCACTGTAAATTTGAATTATTTATCTTTTTTTTTGCTATTTAAGCCACTACAGCACAGTGTTCTCTATTCCCATCAGGACCTACCTAATCGTACAGGGCGTTAACCTAATTCATTAAGCGCGCTTAAACGACTTCTCCCATCTCTTTAGGTTAGCCCCTCCAGGTTTACCATCGGCCGCTATAGTCATTCTTATTTCGTAAAAAAATACTTAACTACATACCACTAACACAAAATACGTCCAAATCTTACCCAAATATGCAAATTTTACGAGAGACCAATTTTCAATTTACCTAGTCAAAGGGGGCAGCAAAAAATAGAAATTTCAAAGCCACTATTGCCCAAAATTCAATCACCCCAATATCACACGCGGCGGCTATCTATGGTCCGTAAAAGGCGCCCTTTCGCCAAATAAATCGCGTAAGTAAATCATAGTCGATAGTAACAAATTCGTCCCCTTCGTCTTGGAAGGATATTCGTTTTGGCTTTTTGTTCCCCGTAATGAAACCAGGGCCTGCATCAATCAGAGCTAATCCAATCGACAGACTGAGACGAATCCAAAATAATGACATTAGTCTAATAGATATTTTTCACTAAATTTGTATCACTATTACCTTTTTTTACCTCTGGGTATTCTAAGTGCTAAGAACATTCTCGACGATGTCACCTTTACAATCTAAATAGCTTCATCGGTTTTACGTTTGGGAGTTACGATGTCACAGATAAACATGACAAGCTTATAATACTTACTTACCTCTGTTTGCGTGGGGGTTAAACAGCAAAGCTACAAGATACACCCAAACAACATACATGAAAAAATGTTCTAAATGTGCTCATAGTGTTCAGTGGAGCCAAAAAATCATCAAGTAGATATGCTTATTTTATCACGGGATCGACAGTTGAATTGCACGTAGGTACCATAGGTAGGTACGCTTCCCTTTATTATTTTTATTTATTTATTCAAACACACTTACATCTATCATTACAGGCTTAACCTGACCTTTAGCAGATGTCCAATAAAAAAATAATCGTAAATAAGACTTAAATAAACTTTTCGCGATCCGTTCATAATAACACCTACTTAGTTGTTATAATTTGGTCGCCATCGGCAGTTGTTACATTTATCTACCTAAGCGGCGACAATTCCTAGGCAATATGTATACTTTCTCAGATAATTACACATCATTTTAATGTACTACACAAGGGGGACCTTCAGCTCGCAAACTAAATTTTAGAGGACTTACAATCTTGACTCTATTATGAAGACTAAGTACTGTTATTCTTTTCAAATGAAGCAAGTTTTAATAATAGGTTTGCTGGTAAAGCCGAGTAAATTTCAAATAAGTGTAGCGGCTCGCAGGCCGTCGGATCAGCTCTAATTAATCCGGAAGCTCAACTATTAATTAGGGAGAGTTTTTCTTCGTCACAGCTCGGATTAATGCCGTCGAGACTCGGCAATTGCTATCCCGGAGCCACAAGGCACATATGTCCGGAGTTGCCTTTAGATTATCTCCGCATCAGGTATTTTTTGGGGCACTTTTCATGGGGAACGAAGTCCTCGTTCAGCAGACGTCTACTCTACAATATGTTTTTGTTTTACTTTTCTATATCATGGCAAATCAAAATCGTCATAGGTTCAAATATGAAACACACGGGCAAATTAATATTTTCCATGACTCTTTAGTCACTGTCTGTCATATTTAAAAGTATAACCATCTTCTTTCATACGTGATTTTTGTGCCCGGAGCCTTTTAATCGTTTTTTACATCTGAAAATCCGACACAGCATTTTTTTACATAGCTCTAGCGTAATCTAGTCTGACAGTGGGTTTAGTTTAGGGTAGTTAATAGTTAACTAAAAGTGGAGAGTATGGCGGGGGGTGGGGTACTATTTCTCCCGGCTTATGGACAAAATAAACTCTTTTATCCATTATTAATGATGTACTTACTTAGATTAGATAGACATTATTAATGTTAGACTTAATCACGTTAAAACAAAATTATCCTTAAAAAAATGTGTTTAAATAGATGTGTCTTGTATTTATTCCCGGTACCTTAATGCTAAGTTTTAGGTTCTATGTGCCATTGTGGGCCGAAAAGATTGGGTTCCACAAACATTCCAAATAGGACCCCAGTTAAAGTTAATGTTAGAAGAAAATGGGAAACTTCATAATGGAAACGCACCCAGTAATGTCACCCAGATGAGAATACAGATCGTAAGTTTTGGTTAAGGGAGGATTTTTGCTTTTTTTTCACTCTGATTATTTCTTTCTTTAGGATGGGCATTTTCTTTGATAGTTAATATCAGAAAGCGTACTTACAAGTGAGTTAAAGGAACGATCTAAAATGTGAGTAAAATTCGTCGCAGTTGCCTGTGTAGGTGCGTTTTTGAAAATTGTTGACTTTTGTGATGAGTAGGTAATTGATTAAATCCAGAGTTCTTTTGCAGAGCACTAACAACTAACTAAATGACTATTGTAGAATAACTAGTAGTACGTTGAATGGTGGTTTTGGTGCTTTAAGAATAGCCTCGTAGAGAATTTAAAACACGTCAGCGTGTACTAGAGATGGTGATAGTTGGGTCTGTGATGGTGATGTGATGATTAGTGTGGTAGTGGAGGTGCTGCATGAAAACATGCATTTGTAGCATCGACGTAGCTGTTTTACAAGTGACCACACTGTGAGTGAGCAAATTACTCAACTGTTTTTAATTTTTAATTACGAATAGCGACTGAACAGTAAAACAGTATTCGTATAGGTATTATGATACCGTATCGTATTGGTCTCTCACCTATACAATTTTTCATAATTTTACTCTCCTTTCGCCTTGCTTTATTGCGAACAACGACGCCCTTTTCAATTTAGCGTCACTACATAAGTTAAAACCGCTCAGAAGCTGTTGTTAGGACCTTATCTGCTCCGACCATCCGTCAGCGGCTACCCATTATGAAGCCCCCGAGGAGTAATGTTTCCATTAAGCGATTACCTACACTGAATAGAAACTTCGACTGAATCTCCAACTATTAAAGCCGTTTAAACCCGTCAATGTGATTCAATGAATCCGGGATCAATGTTGGAATTACTACCACCACTTACTATAACCACTCTCTGTTATTGATCGATTTTAAGTTCAATTATCGTTATCACTGTCCTAGTTCATTTTAGGTCAATTATTATTCAAATTAGGAAATCAATGGACTAAAGAGCTCCAATTTGTTATCAAAACGTCCCTAGAGTACCTGTGAAAGAGTTAAAAAATACGAAAATGCGTATACCTAATAACCTTTTTTCTCATCATCATCATTAGCCTACTTACGTCCCACTGCTGGGCACAGGCCTCCTCTCAGAATGAGAGGGCTTGGGCTATAGTTCCCACGCGGGCCCAGTGCGGATTGGGAACTTCACACATACCATTGAATAACCTTTTTTCTGGCATAAATTAATTATGAATGAATACAGCACGCATACAACACATACTTATTTACACTTCGAGTTAAGACTTATCGGCGTCCTCTCCATTTTTCGAACCCATGTCTTCATCTTCCCCACTGTCGGCGGTGTTTCCCCGCTTCTGGCCGCATCGCTCCAAGCACTCCGAGATAGTCTCGAACCGATTGCTGTTGCCGTTGCAGCCACCGTACACGAAGGTCTTGCATTTGCTTTGGTTTATGTCGTAGTAATACCTGGAAGCAGCAGAATATGTTGCTGAAGGTGGCTTCGACAAACAGACCAGACTGTTACTAAAGTGCGGTCACGGAGCAGCAAGGACGATAAAACCAAGAGGACTGCCAATGGCTATACAATGTCGCGTTCCTGTAAAATAATGAGCCTGCTGTAGCTAGTTTCTCTATGGAGAGGTCTCCGTACCATTCATTTTGTATGACACTTAGACCTTTGGCTATCACAATAGCGCTATCTATGAACTGAAAGAAAAAACGAATTTAGATGGCGCTATTGTGTTAGCCAGAGGTCTAATTGTCATACCAAATTAATGGTACAGAGACCCCTCCGTAGTAAAACTAGCTACAGCAGGCTTATTATTTCAAAGGAACGCAACATCGTATAGACACTGGCAGTCCTCTTGGTATTATGGTCCTTGCGGAGCAGTAACAATTTCGTACAATGACCCGTCACTAAATCTCTGTCATCATCATGATCATCATCAGCCTATGTTTACGTCCTCACATGCCTCCTCTCAGAAAGGGAGGGCTTGGGCTATAGTTCCCACGTGGGCCCAGTGCGGATCGGGAACTTCACACACACCGTTGAATTGTTCGCAGGGGTGTGGAGGGGTGTGCCTGACAAGGAAAATCATTATGACATTTTACTGTCAGAACGCTCTATGGTGGGTTAGGTATCAAGTGGTTCGACTGTACAGTCAAGTGCAAAAATATGAGTGCATACAACTTACTCAAAAATGTGTCCGCCCATGGCTTTTGTGTCGGCGAGGTTGTGGGATAGTTGTCGTGGATTAATTCGATACTTATTTTTGTATTTGACTGTATCTACCTGCCTACCTCCCCAGTTGTGGCTAGTGTAGTTATATCAATGTATTAGGCTTGCAATCGATTTTCATTCATACCATGAATTAGCATTCTGAATTCAAATCGTTTGAATACGTCCTAAGTTCGAGGTTGGGTCAGATAGGAGCGCCTAAGGCATACTAAACAAGTTAACCCGTTTCTGTCCTTATTTCAGGTTTGTCCCTCTGTAAACCTAAATAGAACTGTATACTTCCTATAACCTTCAAAGTGTGAATCTCACTCGCGCACTGAGGGTTCCGTACAAAAACACGTAAAATTTCAAGTGTATGGAAATAATATTTTTAATGACTTTTATCTTTTGATTGCGTTGACTTCGAAGTTTGATTTTTGGGGAGGACTCCAATAGAGAGATCTCTCTCCAGGCAGATGTTATGCCTGGGGACCGAAGTCCGAAGGAAGAGAGTTGGAAGTTGTATTTATGCAACCGACTTAAAAAACTTCGTTAGCGCGATGTAGAACAGTGACATAGAACAGTGACAGTGACAGTGTGGGAGCGCAGTCTGGGCGTCGTGATGGCGCTTGCAAGGGCCAATTGCGAGGTTTGCTCAGCCTCGTTGGCGAGCGATGAGTTGCTCCGCTGTGCTGGCGGAAGCGATGAGTTGTTCCGCTGTGCTGGCGGGAGCGATGAGTTGCTCCGCTGTGCTGGCGGAAGCGATGAGTTGTTCCGCTGTGCTGGCGGGAGCGATGAGTTGCTCCGCTGTGCTGGCGGAAACGATGAGTTGTTCCGCTGTGCTAACGGGAGCGATGAGTTGCTCAGCTGTGCTGGCGGAAACGATGAGTTGTTCCGCTGTGCTGGCGGGAGTGATGAGTTGCTGCTAGTCTGGATCCTCGTCGGAGTGCGTAGCAGTGTAGGAGGCGGTTGCACACTGTAGACACCAGGCATGGAGATATAGCAACATGCTAGTGGTGCACAGTGTGGTAGTCTGGCGTTGATGTGAGACTGCATCATTGTCGTAGGTCTCGGAAGGTTGCGTTTTTTGTCCAATGTCGAGGGTCACCAGTTTGGGAGAACTCCAATAGATAGATCTCTCTCCAGGCAGATGTTATGCCTGGGGACCGAAGTCCGAAGGAAGAGAGTTGGAAGTTGTATTTATGCAAACGACTTGAGAAACTTCGTTAGCGCGATGTAGAACAGTGACGTAGAACAGTGACGTCAGTCGCGTGTGGCGCTAGGATCGCTACACATTTTTTCACAGCATCAAGGGACTGCAGGCTTGAGCATTGATATTAATTTCAGCATGCTACCTCCACGCGTTCCAGAGAAAAAGCGTCTTGACTGACAGACAGACAGACGGACAACAAAGTGATCCTAAAAGGGTTCCGTTCTTCCTTTTGAGGTGCGGAATCCTAAAAAAGAACGTTGCAATATCAGAATATGATACAAGTGAACTTACCTTATAAAATAGCCCATACAGCGACCGGCCATGGGTTGTAAGGAGCACTGCGTTGTTTTGCCAATTCTGAAGGGTATTAGTGAACTTCCTACGAAAACAAACGTAGGTGTACAATATGCGAAGGAATCAACATTCGCCTGATTAACCGTTTTGAACGCCATTGAAGTAAACTAGGGTTGCCACTTACTCGTCAATGTCACCATTATTATAAAGAAAATGACCTCTCTACATTATTATAACGGTTTCAAATGATTCGAGTTAATTACAACAGACTTATTAACTACCTATGGGATATTGACCGCGATTATAGTACTTTATGCAACTGCTACATAATGAGGGTCCTTAAAACACGAGTGTGTTTTTATGAAACGAGGCGCAGCTGAGTTTCATAACAGGATCACACGAGTGTTTTAAGGCCTAATTATGTGGAGTTGCATACATTACTTTATCTACACACATATTATAAGTACTCTAAGATGGGTTCAGAAGCCGAAGGCATATATCATACCCATACCTGTCACGAATTTGACTGTTTTTTTTTCGTAGACAAACATACCGACCTGACGTTTTGTAAACAGTTTTTTTTTATTGTAAAAAATTACATTATTATTTATACATGTCGGACTGAACTCGACTTAAATACGTGAGTGATCCGTTTTATTTCACTATGATTGTTAATTACGTCGGTTTTCAAATTTGAAACATTGAATTCGATACCGAAAAGTCATTACGACATCGAATTCGATGTCGTAATGACTATTACTTTACCGCTGGACCTGCAGGGCGGGCGGAGGCGACGATGTACTGCAATGCAGGTCATTTTCTACGGTTTCTGAACACATTATAGAGGACTTATGATATGTGTGTAGATAAAGTACCTTACTACATTACTAGCTGAGGTTGGTCAGGTTAAGTATCGCGATCATTATAGGGAATACTATGTATCTAGAGACATACAGACCGATAAAACCCGATAGTTATCATAATATTACATAAATCACACCCTAAATTAAATCAGTCTTATCCAACCAATGATTCGTCGCCAAATTGCATCCGCCAGCCGCTCTTTACGTGGTAGGCACGACAGCACACGACATGTTTATGAAGTGTTCTTAGCGTTCCATGGTTGCAGCGATATAATATTAATTTTCTCTGCTGATTGTATAGGCCTTCCCAAAGAAGCGTCACTACGTCCGAACTTCATCGTATATCATTAAGGTGCTGCCAGTCATTACTTAGCAAAGGGACACCCAGGAGGCCGTTTAAAAAAAATTACACTCGAGGAATTGCCGATCGAAAATGGTGAAATCAATTTATTGCTACAGTACCTAGTCTACTTGTATTTCAAATTCACCACAATTTCACCATTTTGGAATCGTATGCTTACAGATCAGATACTAAATTGTATTGTAGACATACTTATCACGGGTAAATCTTGCACAGAACTTCGCTTACCAGAGCAGAATAGTTCGCAGTCCCTGCTTCGGTCAAATTGGTTTTTGCCTCCTCTACACCCAGTGTACGTAAAGGTCAGACACTGGCTCGTCTGCTCGTCGTAATAGTACCTGCACATCTTTGGTTAATTATTATGTCTGCTTTCATAAATATCTAATAGTAAGTTGGACATACATCTAAGGGGCTTCTAAACGGGCAGCGTTTTTCGGTAATATGTGGTCGGCAACTATAGCTGTCTGACTCTTATTATGAAAGCTAGACAAAGATTCCTATAGGTAGTTGCCGGCCACATACTGCACCAAAAATATAGCCCGTTTAGAAGCCCATAAGTAATGACTGGACTGCGTTCTGTTATGATGAACTCCCGGCTATTGGTTGGGTTCACGTGTGCTCGCATGTGGCAATCGTACCTAGCCAAGTCTAGCCGTAAAGAGTCGTTGAAAGTGAAAAGGGGATTTTATTTTGCACACAAGTACAAAAATTTAATTAAAAACTTATATGAGTTAAGTGTATTTAATTTTCTTACGTACTTAGTAAGCGATTCATTGCAGTTGCCCGTTCGCGGTTGTTCCTGGCACCAAAGCGACCAGTCAAACCATTTATTTTGACCGATAGCTATGCAAAAAACAGGATATTTAATGCACAGTAAAACATCTTTCAATACAAATGAATAGCCAAAAACGACCTAGAAACTTGGATAATGTGCGAATGGATGTTGAAATTTAAATGTATTCAACGCCGACCATGCATACAACGTAGTCACCTCATTGGCCACGTCGTCATAATATCAAAAACGCACTTAAATTTTATAATGTAGGTGCGATGCATATTTCTGTATATACCCTTTCACTACAGTTGACAACCGTTGTAGTTTTCATTGGCATTCATTAGACAAATAGGTTAGTTAGGTACCTTACTTAACGCTCTGCTCAAACAACTAGATACTTAATAAGCTTGGACTTAGAACTCGTTGTTAATTTTCGAATGCTCACTATTAAAAGCACCCAAACAGCCATTGTCTGTACTAAGGACGGATACTGAGCAAATTTTTTAGTCTGTTTTAATCTTACTTCTTCTGGATTTACGGGTAGTTCCAAAAATATCGAGAGTACTTTTTTCTTCTTCCTTTGGCACATAGATTGTTTTATATAATGTAGTAGGACGGGCAGATGACGGCTCAGTGACTGAGGCTGTAGTAAAGTTGATGTTCTCAGCGCCAGGAGTATGAAGCCAAATAACTTCAAGTGTAAACAGCCAATACCGAAAAGAAATAGCCGTCATACTCATACTCCCGTAGCTAGGAATACTGACCGAAACAATAAAAAATCACTTGATTTATACCACTTCGTATACAATTTTATTGTTTCCTTGAAGACGTAAACGGAGTTATAGTATTAAATCGATTTTGAAACATGGAATAGCTTATATACCTATGTAAAAAAATTTGGAGAAAAATATACTCCATTCAGATCATCTGTTAACTGTTTTTTAAGGTAAATTTTAGAGCTACTTATTAAATACTGATTAAAAACAAGTTTGAAAAGTGTGGCTATTGCCACATTTTTTTGTGTCATTGGACTCTAGAATCAGGTATATTTGTTTACATCGAGGGCGGCCAATTTGTAGGTATCCAACACAAGGGTTGGTTTAAATAGAAACTGGATTTCAGTCAACGCATACTTAGGCACATTCTCTTAAAAATTTAGTTTTCGTCTGACAGGCCCAGATTAGCTCGGAGTCTGACGGTCGGCTGTCATTGGCACAAGCCCTAGAGGCCAAAAGTAAATAAAGTCACAAGTCAAAAAAAACATTATCGACTTCCATTTACAACTCCGTAAGAGCTCATTGCAAGTGTGACAGCCACTGTTTTGCCCTAGACGGCGAAGTAAAAAGCGCTCTATCAAGTTTACATTTAGTTTTCTGGCATCCGATAACGGTCACAATGTGATCAGGCAGCAGCTGTTTGCTGATCTAATGGCATTTTCCATTTGCATTCGAATGCCTGCGCTAGCTGTCGGTAGGTGAATGCCGGAGCACTGAATACTCGAATACCCGAATCGGATTATAGCTAACGACTCTCCATTCATGTGGCGGCTGTGGCCGCATTCTCGGCACGTGTCCCGACACCGATAAACTGCACCGATGAGGCTGCACGCAATTCTGATGGTGAAAATCGAATTGTTATAAGTAGGTACACCCGATACAGTTATGTTGATTGTCGTTTTAGTGTAAACTAAACCCTAGAATGTAGGGTACAAGCTATCACCATGGCTCTATCTGGTTCTGGTATCAATGCATTCCAAATTTGATTCAAAACCATCCAGCTGTTTCCGAATGGTAGGACCTTGAGAGGTCCGTCCGGATCGCTAATCCTGCCGCTAAACAACAGTACTTACACTGTTGTGTTCCAGTGTGGAGAGTAAGATAGCCGGTGT
Organism: Clepsis dumicolana; assembly: GCA_963691665.1. NCBI lineage: Eukaryota > Metazoa > Arthropoda > Insecta > Lepidoptera > Tortricidae > Clepsis > Clepsis dumicolana. The sequence continues at coordinate 10,018,369 of OY829516.1, read as the reverse complement.
AATTACGTGCACAAGAGGCATTTCATCTTAGCTCTCTACGTTGGCAACGCATCTGCAAATCCTACGGGGTTGCGGGTGTCGATGGGCAGTGGTGATCACTTATCATCATGTGACCCACTTGCCTTCCTTGTAGTATACATATAAATAAAATGTGAAGAAGTTTAACAAAGATGCAACACACTCACACACCTGTTTTCTGTAATCTCCTTGTACTGTTTTGTGGTTTTCAATAAAGAATATTTGTATTGTATTGTATGAAGGTACACGTCTCAGAAACTATAACTATAAAATTTTCGCAAAACGTCTGACCCGGGCACCGGCCTATCGTAAGAAAACTGATTACCAGCCAGCGGCCCGTCGACGATTACCTAATTATGGCGGGAAATTGCCCGCGGGTCTTACCATTTCACTCGCTAATAGGTACAAGTAGGTATAACTAACAGGGCGCGGGGTCGACTATGAAATGTTACAAACTTAGCTTAAGGTACGGGCGTTTTGCTAGAGCATTAATTAGCTTTACTTTTGGATGACCGTAATTTAATCATCATCCAATTTACATGTCCGTCCTAAGTTTCAAGTCAATCCGACCCTTAGGTCAAATTTATCTCGCAAGATCTGACCTAAATAAAACTGCATTCAAACATTTAGGTACTTACTTGCAAATTAATCTAAAACCTGTATTCTTTAAAGCAAGCTTTTTTGCTGGCGGTACTTTATTATTGCATCGTCATAATCACAATGTCAATATTTCATTTACCTCGACGTTTCGGTGGTACAAATTCTAATGCCCAGCCCGTTCATATTCGTTGCAATACAGCCTGGGTGAAATCAGGGGCCTTATGAAATCATCTGTGTGAAAATTATGTAAATCTGTATAATACTTACTGCTACATACTACCTAGAGCCGTAATTTTGTCCTACTCTACTCGTATTTATTGAACAAATTTTCACTCCATTTTCGAATGGTAATTTTTACAAGTGTGGTTTGAAACATCGGCCCATTAGGTTAGGTAGGTAAGTAAGTACCTAAACTATGCTGTCTGCACGCCAGCTTGATAATCTTTCACCAAAGGCCGAATGAATACTTACGGGCGGTCTGATTGATACTAGCGATTAGGGCACTGTTTAATCTGCAGCGTGGCGTTACGGCCGCCCATCAGCCAATTAGAGATGCACAAAACATTGGATGCCTAACAGATTCAAAAACAGATAGGTATAATTTACTATGGAATGGGCTAACGGTTTGAATTCACTTGATATTCTGTTGTTTGACGTGCTTTTATGTTCTGCGTGTTAGTTATTTTATCAATGTTCGTTGGTTCCAATGAAGTGAATTGTTTCTTGTTGGTATACGTAGGTACTTATATAGAATCTGATGACATTGTAATAACAAAATACAACCAACATTTTGTAAGGAAAAAGTTGAAATAGGAAAAAACACGTTCGAAATCAGGAAGTACAAATTACAAAAAAAATTATACGAGATAAGGTGTTACGTGCCCAAGAGTGATAATCACGACTATGAGGATGCATTTGATTCAAAGAGTACCCAAGTATGTAGGTATAATAATTATTATTTATAAATCGAACGCATACATTGTAATCAGCATGGCGCAGATTTTTTAAGACTCCTCCAACAAAGTTGACATACAAATTACTGGAATTATGGTCTCAGAATCTATAATCGCGCGTCTTTCGACCGGAAAACTCGACAAAATGGATCTGGGACAACCAATGCCTTATATATAACCCAATTAGGCTCCTCTTTCTCACTGGGCTCTACAGGCAGTGTCCAGAGCCCCAATAGGTCAAAGACGGCCCTGTTACCAACCACCAGCCAACCATTCCCAATATCGCCATTTTGTCTTCCCAAATCTTTTATCTAACAGGATTCATTAGAATAAACGGGATAGAGTAAAGATAGATTGAAAATAAACAAGTGTAAACAAATATAGGATTATATTCAGTGAAACGTTCACATCCAACATAACAAACATTGGATCTAGTCCAATAGTTTGTAGGTACAAGCTGTCAGAACTCTCCAACCGAGGTTCGGTCCTACACAGACGGTTCTAAGTAAACAGTGAATCAATCAACTATGAAACTATAATCCCATTTGCCACTAATATTTCCGGCAAAAAATTAAGTTAAAAATTAAATAGTAACATATACACGTTCGGATGTTTTAGGGCTTTCAGCCAGAATTAACAATAAGGTGCTAGAGTTAGACGTGTGCAGGCGCCGCCGCGCCGCCTTTTGGTGATTCGACAGTCAAAACATTTTATTCTATGCACACTTCAATATTTTCTATAAAACGGGTTACATAGGAATTCACATTAAGAAAAAGCAGAACCTCGTAACTCGGGATCCGCTCCCTAGGTGCAGCAAGCATGTACAGGCTCGACTAATAGTTGCTATTTTATCACAATGTAACTATCAATGGGATTAAATTTGATTCGATGACGCTAATACAAAACGGGCTACAACATAAATTTATTAAGATGGTCTATGAAAAAAGCTTGTATTGGTTAAGATTCAACACATGATAAGTGATAACACAATAGCTAAAAGTATTATGGATAGTATAATGATAACAATATAATTAATTATTTAACTCTATGTTAAAAGTAAGGGTGCAGCGCGCGAGGACAGAGCAAGCACGTTGGTAGGCGACTGTCGACCAAAGCGCTGCGCGGGCGGCGCCGCGTCTACCGCACTACATTGCCACGAGCGAGCCAATGCGGATTGGCACTAGCAGATTCAATGCAATGGTCTAAAAATATCATAAAATGTTCATCAGTAAGATTTCGACAACGCCATTTTAATACTTTATTACATGGTTCGATAAAATATATCAATCAGCCCTGTCAGGGCACACCCTTAAGATATACTAAATAAATTACCTAATCCATTTTATCTAGTAAAATAATTAATACGCAACATATCACAACATTTCATTGATAATGAGCCACTTTGTCAACAAAAAAAACATAAATTTTATCATTTTGTTCTTACTCGGTCCTAGTACCTTAAAGATATTTTAATAATCATAATTGAACGATTGTTTCTGCGCAATTTTCTAACAGTCAGCTTTGATGGACGGTCGCCTACGAATGAGATATGATACACTCCTAACCTCTAACCATCGAGAGTTCGTTAATAAAATGCGTTTCGCCGGCAAGTGCCCCGCGGGCCCCTACCGACAAGCGACCACACACAGGCACATTTGACTATATACATATAATAATACCCTTAAAACATCGTTATAATATATCTCATAGTACAAACTCGTATCTAAATAATGCTGTATACTCTGTAGAAATGCTCAAGTCGAATCACCAAAAATGCTGAAACCAGTCGCTTCCGACCAAACCAACTAGTCCGTGCTTAAGTATAAATAAAGTTCAAAATTCGACATTCTAAGGATTAGGGGAGGCCAAACACGATTTCAACACTGGGAATGCTATAAAGCATTGACAAATTGACATTGAATTGAACATAACCGACACGATTGACAATTGATTAGCCTGAACTACAACGACGCGACCTTTTTCCCGATATGCATTTTACTACTGCCGATATTACAAAATCTAGATAGTAAAAATCGTGGCGTGAAATAAAAATTAAAATCGGTATATAAACGAATTTAGCCGTATTTATATTTCACATTAGAAAAAAAAGAGAGACGTAAGGTAGCGGCGAGATCAACTCAAATAGCGTCTTTGATTTTCAACTGACGCAAGCATTTTAAAAATAGAAAGAAGTATGAAGAGATAAAGGTCTTACGGATTGTATTCTTTATTTCGCGAGCTATATCCTATCTAAACTATATTAATTGATAAATGTAACACAATTAACCATTGAGTGGTAAATTATATATTTACAAAGTAGGTCTACGATAAATGACGAAAACCGTCGCGTCATTGTTGTGGTTTAGACTATTTCGTCATTATTTTTTTAGAAAAATCATTAAATAATTATTTTTTTAAACTGCAAATATTTCGAATACAAAACAATGATACGTACATCTGCTAGCAGGACTACTGTTTCCAATTATTTACTACAATGAGTGTCACCTATGGTCCAAATATATATAAATACGTAATAAATAGCGCGGTATAGGAAGTCGAATTGGTGTTCGTGTTGACGTCCAAGTGACAGTAACAAAGCTAGTTAAACAATACCGAATGGCAAAGGTGCGCGAAGCGCTCTCGAGCTGTCGACCCGCGGCCAGGTCACATATCAGTATCAAAAAAATCTACAAAATCTCGAGGAGTATCAGTCGATCTCGTCCGGCACTGAGTTACTTTCACTTGAAAAAACGGCTACGTCTAGGGCCCGTATAAATATGCGTTTTTTAAATTACAAAATTATGTACATACAACATGGTCTAATCTACTTATGTATAAAACATGGACTCGACCACATTTTTTGCAAAAATATGGAAATAAGTAAATCTGCTTCAAACGTCGTGGACAGATAACAGAGAAACGTGAACGAGGGGTACGTTATTTACATAAGTATCGGGGCCCTAGTGCGGAGGCGGTGGGGCCTCAGTTGTAGATCTTAATGGCCTTCTCGAGGTAGTTGACGCGCGAGCGCTTCGGCGTCTTGTTGATGTGGTCGAGCCCCAGCCACGGCCGCCCCGTCGCGTCTGGAAGGGACACGTCTTCTTACATTTTAGCACACATCCCGCCACGGATAATCGCTATGCCCATGGTTGCAATTTCGAATTTTGCTGTGGTTATGCCACACAGAACGACACCACAGTATAAACCAGTATAATCGCAGAACGCCCCGAATATGTAATGGCACGAGCGCGCGTTACTTAAGCTTTTACTGGGTTACACTGAAATATTGTACATAAAGCATAGAAGAGACTCGGGACTCCGACTTCGGTTTAAGAACTCTCAAACCGAAGTCGGAGGTTTCTAAAATTTGTCCGACATGGTTATGGACTATAAAGCAAGTACCAATAATATGCCAATCAATGTAAAGCGAAAATGTATGAAAGAGTTGATAGTTACTTGCGTTACTGCTTGGCCTAAAGTCGAATATGTTTATTGTCGCTCCTTCACTTATGTAGTTAGGTCGGCCATTTGTCACTATAGCGAAATTGTACTGAAACAAGGAAAAAATAAATAAAACAACATAATATTTATTTTATAACTATTTCAAGAATCCACAATTAAACATGACAGGACCATTTTTAACGTGCTAAGACCTAGCCTACCCTTTTCGTGTTAATACGTCTGCCATGTCCAATACTAATATGACTATGAAAATACTTTGTTAACGATACGTGCCGCTGGAGGCACTGTAAATTTGTCCATAGTGATTCAGACGCTAAAGCGAACGCGATCAAGTCATTTTCTTGTGCCAAAAATTACACTAGAGACTCGGATATGAGTGGCAAGTGAAACCTTTGCGATAGTATGGTAAGTAGCGCATGTATGATTGTGTATGTGGTACCTTCTCCCACTCCTTGTTGGGTATGTCGAGCTTGGCCTGCAGCCGGTCGAGCACGGCCGCGAAGGGCTCGAGGTGCTTGACGCGCGCGTAGAACGGGATGCCGAACGTCGCGTACACCTGCTTGTGGAAGTGTGCGCACGGCACCAGCGCCTCGTCCTCCTGGCAACACACAATTTACCAGTATCTATACTATTCCATACTAAAATTGACTCTCTGTCTGTCTGTTTGCTACCTCTTCACGGAAAAACCGCTGCACCAACCTAGATGATATTTGGCAACAAGATAAGTTTGAACATTGACGAATAATATAGACTACTTTTTATACGGGAAATTTGTAGTTATCGCTATCCCGTGGGAAAAAAAAATTGCTCACGAGGTCTAACAGCTGAGCTCACAGAGCCACTACCTACTGATAATATTTTTTTCATCACACTTGCTCGTAAAGCGTCGTATTGTACGCAGGCATACTGAAGGACAACGGCCTAAATTATTCCTACGGGAGTAATAGGTAATTTGTAATTTTCCCAAGGGAGTAATGAGTTTAGATTTAAAAAATATGGCGTTCACTCGTAGATAAGTAGGTACAATATGTCATTCCACACTAAGGAGGTTTTAAATCAAACATGGTTTTTAACGTTTTCTACAAATAAGTATTACTTAATTTAAATGATATTATTGTGTTTTAAAACAATTTGAGTTTACTTTGCAATGATTTCAGTGAATTTTATTTTGAAAACGATAAAAACTGGCTGTATGGATGGGCTTTCGTCTTTCCAGTTTCTAAACGCGTTTTTTATCATTATCTGTGGAAGTACTGGAAGTCTGAAGTCTCCATTGAAAAAAGTTGACAATCTCAAAACTATTATTTGTTGCCGACTGCTGAGTTTATATTTATAATCGTATATACTTAATCTAATATTTACGGAGGTACTGCCTGTACTTAGTAAAATATGTCTTCTGTATGTGAAGACCAAACTTTTAATAAATAGATTTTTTGCCTTTTGTTGTATGTATTTATTTCCTCGCAAATGTGATGAAAAACATTGTGTGTATCACGGGCAGTAAGGGTATTACAAACTCAATAAACTCAATCAAAACTACATAATAATAAAAAAACAGATATTCCGATGAATTGGGGTTGTTTATCTTTTTAGAATTTATTGTAAATCGAAAACTATTTCGAGATTAAAGCTTTTTGAATTGCTTTCTTTATTTTTATTTTTATTTCTACATCGGGCCGGGATTCATTGGGCCATACTATTAGAGGTTGGGATTTATCAGGTGGGTAAATAAATTTTTTTGCCCTGTATTATTTGGCTATAATATTATAACTTTGTTTGTTCCTTGTGCTTTGTTTTTCTTTTTTGTGTTATTTGTACAGTTCAAAAATGTGCACGACGTCGTTTTGAGCGGTTAAAACTGTTGTAATTAAGCAAGTCAACGAGATGTCACCTGCGCGGCGGCTGTTGGCGACTAAGTCACCTAGTAACCTAATCACCTATATTGCTTGTCCGGGCGCGGTGAAGGGGTGGCGTATCCGTCACTATGTGGTACATCAATGGTTTAATATAATTATCACGTAACGATCAAAATACTTAGGGGCCCCTATTTTCTTTTGAATAGTATAGTATACCTATTAAACATCCAATACTCGAGAGCAAACATACGTGGGAATCCTGGCCTAAAAACTTTTTGAAATCGGCCCTTCCGCTTGATGCCTAAAAAGTAAAACTAGCTATGACTGTTACCTGCAGATGCAGCTCGTCCCTCGGGATCTCCTCTATTCGGTAGAGCCGCGGCGGCGAGATGATGACCTGGTCCAGCGTCAGCTCGGGGTCGGGGCCCGGCAGCACCTTGTGACACGACACTTCCACGATCCTTAGTCTGGAAAGGACGAGCCATGCCAATCACTGCCACAGAGCAAACTAGCAATCGGGGAGCGGAGCTTTGGTGCCCATGACAATCGTATGACGTCAAGCTACATACAGTGTTTTTATCTATAGATTATAATTAATATTAAATCAATTTTAAAGCAATTCGATTTTTTGACCCTGGGAATCGCGAAAAACTTGAGAAAATATGATATTGGGTGTGTACATTTTGTATATTAAGCAAAATAAAATCGCAAGTTCGACTTCCGAGCCAAAAGCAAGCGATGTTTATCTATGCCAGTGTTGCCGTTTAGGGATAAAGAAATCCATTCATTATCCTGCATCGCAGTCTACGGAAAACTATATTCTTACCGATGTTAAATTTTATTGATATCATAAAAAGCAAAAAAATACTTAATTGAATTTATTGAATCAGGCGTTACTTTGCGGAGGTCCATATTTATGAACTAAAAAACAATTACTTTGCTCACCCGCGACCACCGCGCGTGCTTTGCGTGGTGGTCGCGGGTGAGCAAAGTAATTGTTTTTTAGTGCAAAAAAATACGTCGCCAATATTTATTTTTTTCGATAATCTATATGACAGACTAATTAGAAATATTACTTTTTTACCCAGAGGAGACATTCCTATTGCTATAAAGATTCCCTACGTTAATATAATATTCCACGCGGGCGGAGCCGCGGGCGCTCTCTAGTTTATTGTAAAAGCCGAGACGAGCTGTCGGTAGGCTTTTAACAAGATGGTGCGACGACCTAGTAAAGATCGCGGAACCGCGATGGATGCGGAAAGCACAAGGCCGATCTGAGTGGAGAGCCTCTTAAGGGGGGGGCCTATGTCCAGCAGTCGACGTCTTTCGGCTGACATGATAATGATGATTGTAAAAGTATTCTTTACTTAAATAACATTTTTTACACTAATCAAGGAAAAAATGGTGGGCGATTAATTTTGCCCGTGAGTATATTATCAAAAATTTCTTGGGAGTCTTTTTTATAAGTACTGGCCGGTACTTTAAAAAAATAAATATTTGTCATTGTAAATTTAATAAAAAACAGACTCACCTGCCAGATCCATCGGGTGACATTTCAACAACTTTAGCTGCCTCTTCTAATATGTCTGCGACTTTGCCACCTTTGTTTGGATATAAAATTAATTCTTTATCTTCTTTATAATTTGGACCAACCTGTAATGCAAAAATAAACGTTTACGGTACAGTTCATTTACTAAAACAATTTGGCAACAAACGTCGCGACGTCAAACGTAAGTAGGAAGAATTTAAACATAATCAAAACATTCCAAGTTCTTTGTTATTTCTGCATACTTTTACTTAAAAAAAAAATCGAGTAATCTGATTTATTCATTCCTCTAAATAAACACTAAATAAATACTCACCCATAAACATTTGAACTGTTTCTTATTGTCCAATTCATTAACTTTAATAGATAAAATCTGATAGAACAATTTCTTAGGGCACTTTGGTTTACAGTACACTAACAGATCCTTCAGTATGCCGTCGTACGAATACCGCAGCGGCAAGCCAGGGGTGTCCTTGTAACTACAACAATAGCAGACGACGAACGATATTAATTATCTATAGTAAAAGCTCAAATTACACAGCTGTAAACTTCAACCCTGTTATTCATAAACCTATAATGCCGTTAAAGTTCGTTTGTCCCTTTTTGTCACATTGACATTTCCGTTAGTAAGAAGACAAAACTTATTTTAGCTAATGGAGGCTTGAGTGACGTTTACGAATAAGGCCACAAGACTTTAGCCTCAACGACAAGTGCTCCCACTGACGCTTAGATTGCACATCCAACTGAACAAATTATGGAAGAGCATAATTAACTTACTTCTGACACTTGAAGAACTGTATTAAGTAAGGGTCGACGTTAAGTCGCAAGCCGACCGCCCTCGCCATCTGCTCATAACGCATTTGCATTGACAATTCCATTGTGAATCTGAAAATGCATAACTTAAATTAATAAAATTTTGTTTGTATCCTTCCCTGATGGCTAGAGGGTTTTATCTATATTTATATAGATTTTTATTTCGTTAACCGCACCGCAGTAGTACTCCGGCAAATAGCCAGTTAAATTACGCTCGGCCGTTACTGCCACATCATTGTAAAATAGTACCATTTAAAGCTATGGGCTTTTACACTTTATGCATTTTACGAACAAGCGTTTCCGGCGAGCGTTCGAACGAGCAAACAGCCTGGAATTGCAGCATAGGGAAAAAAGATGGAGACAAACACGCAGGGTAGTCAAGTTAACGCGCGTCAGTAAGTAAAGTAAAAACTATAACATAAAGGATCGTCCTACTTAGAAATGTTGAAAACCCCGACATTTTCAACTCAAAATCTAATATCTTAAACACGTTGCAACCGATTTTGATGAAACTTAACCAAGAACCATCTCAATTAACTTAGCTTTCGATTAAAAAAAGGAGAGTCAAAATTGGGCCAACCGTAAAGGAGCTACGATGCCACGGACACACACAGGGTGACACATGTTGAACTCATAACACCCCTCTTTGCGCGTAGGCCCTAGGGGATTAAAAAGGTTCCGAGCTGACTCACCCAGGATCGTTAGGCAGCGTCTTGTCCACAAACTGCACCTCGACCTTGTAGAATATGTACTTGAAGTAGTCCTGGCAGGTGGGCAGCTCCAGGTCCTCGTGCCGATGGTCGGCGCGCTCGAACACGATGATGTCGCCATCCATCAGTTCGTCCAAAGCCTGGCCGCGTGCACACGACTCAACCCGAGCGGCGGCCGCCCCGAGGCCGCCGCCGCCGCGCGGTTACGGCACAGGGCGTGCAAAGGGTGGGAAAGGAAGATAGGCTCGTCTCGACTGATACCGAGTTCTACTACTAATATGCGAGTGGCCAGTTTGTTTTTTTTTTGTATACGGCAAGGAAGGCAAACGAGCAAGTAGACACCGCATCTTCTCTAATTTACTTGGGAAGTCATTATGAAAAAAGTCGCGGTGAGCGGGCCGGGGGAATGCGTCGTGATTGGTTCATAGCTTGTCATTTCGCTTGTCATCTGGTCGAAAGTGAGCAGTGATTCGAGGCTAGATAGATATATAAGTGCAAATAAGTATATGCGTTTCGGAAACGTACGTCCTGACATTTGGTGTCCAGAGGGTGGTTGGTCCGTGGGGTCACCTGATGGTAAGCGAGCACCACTGCCCATAGACAACCGCAACCCCGGGGGGTTTGCAGATGCGTTGCCAACCTAGAGAGCTAAGATAAAATGCCTCTTGTGCCCGTGATTACACCGGCTGCCTTACTCTCCGCATAACAGTGCAAGCACTGCTGCTTACCAGCAAGATTAGCGAGTAAGATGGTGGTAGCGATCCGGAAGGGCCTCGCACAAGGTCCTACCACCCTAAAATCCTTGTTACGTATCAATTGATATATGCACTTGTTTAGAGGGGACCGTGAAGGAATTTCACTACATTGTCAAAATCAACGCGATCAAACAAACAAAGGGGGCCGCGGTGTTTTTAAATGAAAGATTAGAGAACCACACAATGGTAAGAGGTTGGGAACCTCTGTACTGGACTATTAATGAATTATCGTGCGGTATGTTATGGATGCAAAGTAAGTGGAAATAAAGGGAGTTAAAATAGTAATAAACAACTAAGAATGGCCGAGATTTTGGGATCGACTGTACTTCAAATTAATTGACTGATTTTGTGGTAGAAAGAAAAATTGCACGCCCTATTTATCTTTATGCCGATTCGTTTAAAGTAGCTTCCTCTCAAAATGATATTAAATTATATTTGTTCCTAAAAAGTTTCTCTAGGATAGCGAATCTTATAAAACAAATCGGCACTTGAAAACATTCATTAAGATAAGTTAGCAATGATTTTAAATGATAAAGCACTACGGGTATCGAGTTGAGTGAGAGACAAACTATTAAAGGTTAAGTTTTCTACAAGTTGCTTATTAGCAAAAACTATATTGATCACAGTGAAATTATAGTGTACTGAGCCAAAAAGCGCTAATATGCACTCGCCCTACTCGGCCCCCATAAAAGAAATATCGAACGGAGTAGAGCACGACAAAAAAAGAGTAGAAAATAGATAAAAAAGCAAATAAAACTCATAATACAAAATTGTAATACAAGCATCTTACGTAATCCTACGTATTATTTCTATTTCTACTCTTTCTTTTCATACCGTAGATGGCAGCTAAAAAGCATAATTATTGTCTAAGCTCTGTGAGTACGACGTATAATCCATAGTGACACGTACCATACCTGTACCGGCCATACATGGTAACTATAAATCAATTGGTTGTCCAAGTACCAAGAAAAAAGAACTAGAGTTTTTAGGAGGATCACACTTCTTGTAGATCATTAAACTATGATTTTAGTAATTTAAATATTCGATGTTTAACTAAATACAATTCATATGTAGATCAGGATAGTGACTTGTTCATGGTGATATTTGTTTGCGACTGTATGAATAAATGTACTGACTCCCAGTATTTTGAAACATACCCGTTAAATTTAGACTAAAACAGCTTTTACAGATAAAAATAAGAAATAAATCCTCCTACACTAATTCAATTAAATGGTAAACAATGAAATACTCAATTTATCTGCCTCTCTCTACTACTTCAACAAAGAATTATAATAATAAAGTGTCAATAGTATTTTTTTATGGACACAATTTCTGTTGCAGCCAAACAGAACTAAGGATTAATTAATGATTAATAATACCTTTTCGAGGGGATCACTGTAGTTGTTGATTTTCTCCACAAAGTCTGGCTTTATTTCCTCGTACAGGACCAGAGGTGTGTCGGATGGGAATCCTGACAATACAAAAACAACATTAGAAAAAATATAGCTATGGTAAACTATTCTATCATCTGCACTTTACACCGTTTTTGCCTTGATAGTAAGACTGAAGATGACAATTGGGGGTGCCAATATAAGCGTAGTTTACCCTACATTATTTACTTTACTGAAGAACCTTTTTATTTTATACAAAAAAATTACATCCGAAAAAGTTGAAACAAAATTACTACCAAGACAATCTGAAAAAAAAAAAGGATAAAATGTGAAGCAAATGAAACCATAGCTTAGAAACATTACGATTAAACTAGCTTCCGGTTAAAAAAAAAACTTCAAACCGGTCTATCCGCTTGGAAGCTACACAGAGAGACACACCAATACACACGTTCAAATTGATTTGGGTCGGAGGTTAACGAACTCACCTGCACGCTTGTTCAGTATCGGAATGAGATCGGGCAGTTTGCTGGCGATGGGCAGGTAGTGGTGTCCGCAGTAATGTATGCGCTTCTGCTTGGGGTCATAGAACTTGAAGAACAGAACTACATCGTTGTCCTTGTCGAAGGTCGGCAGAGTGCTCAAACCAGAGTCCGGGGGGAGCATCTCTAAGAAAATGTTCCATGGGTTCGTGTTCTCGGACACGTCTACTACCGACTTCAGTTGGTCGTTGATTATGTCCAGGCAGGTTGGTCTGCAAGTCTGTTGATCCAAACGATTTGAGTTAAAAATAATCGCCTCGCTCAGAGACTTCCATTAACTTATCTATGTACGTAGTGCGCAACGTGCTTTACGGTATACGGAAAATTATCACTATTCTGCATATATTCGTAAGCAGCAGAGGTTACGATTTTAGTAGAGTGTGAACGTATATTTGTGAGCCAAAATAACCTGACAGGGATTATCACTATTATCAGCATAAAATTATTTCAAAACTTTAACCAACAAGTTTTCATAAACCTTTCTCGGAGTCGGAGTGTAATAAAACCTTACTAGTAAAATTTTAAGCACTTCCAGGGTCGAATTGACTCGGATTTTAGCATGGACATGTATATGTATAACAATTCAAGTACAGTCAGCAAAAAAAACTTTTTTTTATATACGACAAGGAAGGCAAACGAGCAAGTGGGTCACCTGATGAAATGATCACCACTGCCCATAGACATCTGTAACCCCGGGGGGGTTGCAGACAGTGTTGGGCAAAAATTAACTTGAATACGAATAAAACAGAAAAGTTATTCTCATTCAAATCGATTTGAATAAGAATAATTCTTGTACCTCGTTAGTTGAAATGGAATACTAGCGAATAAATCATGGTACTTTTATTTTAAATGAAGAATAAAATTTGAAATAACTATTTTGGAAATGGGATTATTCTAACTAACGTTTTGTTCAACTGTTATTTGGAATAAAATTAATTTTGTAGTACAATAAATATTGGTTTTGGCACATTTTTTCAATGTACTTACGTGTAAGTAAGTTTTATGACGTTTTTTTTGGTACCTTTGATACAATGGTGATGAAGTAAATCCCGGAATTCTTTAATGGCTAAATGAACCCTTCGCATTAATATATCTTAAGTTTAATATGTTTTGTTTGTTTATATGAGTCAAATAGATTTGATGTCATTGGTTTGATAATGAATCCAGGAGATAGCGGAGGTTTTTATTGACGTAGTATACCAGCGTATGGTTATACCATAAAGCAGTAATAAGTTAATTATTATTTTATTTGTTTACTCAAAATATATAGAGTCTAGCGAATGGTTATTGTAGCCTTTTAAATAATTGGGATGTGAGTTCCACTATACAGTGAAGGTCAGTAACATATACTATACAGTACGTATACTGCAAAAAACTTCATAAATATGTGTACATACTTTATGGCTACAGCATGGTTACACTGGTTCTCAATGTAAAAATAATACGAGGACCAAAGCATATAACGTTCGATTTACAAGATTTAATTAAGATAGCATAGTGGGTATAAATTAGACCAGAGTACTAGAGTTTCTACCTGTACTGTACGTAAATATTACGTAAGTTACATTTACCTACTGTATTCTTATTCAGATACTTTTATTCAAAATAAAAAATCATGAATAAATGTAATTGACTAAGAATAAGTTATTTTTATTAAATTTTCCCACGTACAAATTATTCCCGACGAAATTATTTGAATAACTTTGACAGGAATAAAATCGAAATGATTTTATTCTTACGAATCTTCATTCAAATAATGATTTTATTCTTGAGTGCCCAACACTGGTTGCAGATGCGTTGGAAACTTAGAGATCTAAAATGAAATGCCTCTCGTGCCCGTAATTACACCGGCTATCTTACTCTCCACATCGGAACACAACAATGCAAGAACTGCTGCTTAGCGGCAGGATTAGCGAGTAAGATAGTGGTAGCTATCCGAACGGACCTCGCACAAGGTTCTACCACCCGCAAACTTGTCATTAAAAACGAAAACTTAACAAATAGTTATTTCAGGCATATTAGTAGTAAGAACATTAAAACAAAAGATCATCAGTACTCCCAAGGACCATAAAACCAAGAGGACTGCCTGTGTCTATACGATGTCGCGTTCCTTTGAAATAATAAGCCTGCTGTAGCTAGTTTTACATTTAGACCTCTGGCTACCACAATAGCGCCATCTAAATTCGTTTTTTTCTTTCAGTTCATAGATAGCGCTATTGTGTTAGCCAGAGGTCTAAGTGTCATACAACATTAATGGTACAGAGACCTCTCTATAGCGATACTAGCTACAGCAGGCTCATTATTTTACAGGTACGCGACATTGTACAGCCATTGGCAGTCCTCTTGGTTTCATCGTCCTTGGTACTCCGATCTGACCTGGTTGGAGCGCGCGCTGAACGGCCACGGGCGCAGATGCTTCTGCGGGTAGCGGAAGTTCTCGGCCAGCATCTCCATGAGCTCGGCGACGGTGGCCTGCTTGCGCACGCGGAAGGCGCGGTAGTGCGCGCGCTCGGGGTCGTACAGGTCGTTGCCCTGGTGCCCGTCAAAGTCGTCCTCTAGCACCACGTTCACCGTCATGTACAGGTGGGCCTCGTTGCGCTCCTTGCGACGGATCTGAGAGGAGCGGCATAAGCTTTGAGCTTAGATCATCATCATGTCAGACGTCTACTGCTGGACATAGGCCTCCCCCAAGGCTCTCTACTCAGACCGGTCTTGCGCTTTTCGCATCCATCGCGGTCGCGCTTGTGCCGGTTGAGCTTAGATGAAAGAGCCTAACCTGACCAACTTAGAAAAGTTGAAAAACCCCTGACTTTAATTAAAATTAGCTAAGAACCATCTCGATTAAACTAGTTTTCGATTAGAAAAAAAAAACCGCATCGAAATAGTTTTTCGTTTTTGACCTATGATGCCACTGACAGATCAAACTTACAACACCCCTCTTTTTGGATCGGGGTTTAAAAAAAACTTTATCTACACACATATCATAAGTCCTCTATAATGCGTTCAGAAACCGTAGAAAATGACCAGCATTTCAGTACATCGTCTCCTCCGCCCGCCCTGCAGGTCCAGCGGTAAAGTAATAGTCATTACGACATCGAATTCGATGTCGTAATGACTTTTCGATATCGAATTCAATTTTTCGAATTTGACAACCAACGTAATTTACAATCATAGTGAAATAAAACGGATCACTCACGTATATAAGTCGAGCTCAGTCCGACATGTATAATTAATAATGTGATATATATATTTATTTTTTTACAAAAAAAAACAGTTTACGAAACGTCAGCTCGGTATGTTTGTCTGGTTTAAAAAAAACAATCAAATTCGTGACAGGTATGGGTATGATATATGCCTTCGGCTTCTGAACCCATCTTAGAGTACTTATAATATGTGTGTAGATAAAGCAATGTATGCAACTCCACATAATTAGGCCTTAAAACACTCGTGTGATCCTATTATGAAACTCAGCTTCGCCTCGTTTCATAAAAACACACTCGTGTTTTAAGGACCCTCATTATGTAGCAGTTGCATAAACTACTATAGCGCGTTCACTGCCGGCTCAGTGCTTCTCGACGAGTCAGGTGTCACTAGGAGACAAATGGAAGTGGCACAACATCACCCAACCTCGTTTCACACATACAAAAAGTCGCCGTCACGTATCGTGGCACTCGCGGGACATATATCCCCTAGTAATTGCCTAGCTTTAGAATACACGAGTGAATATTGCCAGTCTTAAAGCGTAAGGTACCCCCACTACATACTGAAGTGGTACTTACCGTCTCAATCCTCTTCTCCTCGGCGAGCCTTTCGCTCAGTTCAGACGGAATGTCTGGTTGCGTCACCTCTTGCAGCACCGTTTTCAATTGAGAGTCCCTGCAATCGCATTCATAATTAAAAAAACAGAATACTTTTTAGAAAACTATTGCTCCAGTGGCAACACAAACTGCTAAGTATTACGTTTTAATTAATCCAGTCGGGCAAATAAGCAAACGATACGCTCGCTCGTATTGCGAAAGCAGAATTATGGGTGACAGATGAGTGCCAGTCTGCCAGTATCTTACACTGACTATACTATAGAAACACACTGCCCCCGGGATTCCAACTAGAACAAGTAGCAGTGATTTACCTGATATAGACCAACATGTAGGCGTTGGTGCAGTGACGCACCGTCAGAGCCATGTCTTCGTCGTGTCCCCCGTAATTGTACTCGATAGCCTCCTGCTTCGTGCAGCGGGATACCACGTCGTCATCGAACTTGCACCACTGGGAAAAAAAATTAAGTAAGTTTTTCAATCATTTTAATAGAATAGAATAGAATAGAATAGAATAATACTTTATTGATACTCTTGGAATAGGGAAAAATGGGACCAGTTTTTTTTTATGTTCGCCAAATAATGCAGCGAAACTGATGCGACGCCGAATAAGGCGACCATGCCAAATGAACGTAGTATCAGAATTAGCTTTTCACTTTTATAACAAATTTAGCAATAACTAATTTGTCAATCATGTATGACGTTTTGCACTGACTGTAGAGCGAAAAGATTCAAAATGTGAAAAGTTTCTCTTAACGTTGAGTGCACCACTGACATTGTAATTTTATTGGTAACGTAACCACATAGGTATGACGAGATCCAAAGTGTAGCAAGGTTAAACAACAAGGTTGTATGCTTTCGGCAATACAGTACAAATGTTACATGGTTTCTAAGAAGTTGTTCAGATGCAACATATAAGGTAAACGTCCCAAATGTTCGACACCTTCCACTAATCCAATAATTGACACCCCGTAACTGCTGAGGCAGTTTCAGGCACTTTGTTTACCTTAGTATGGTACCAGTGACGTAAGGTAGTGTACAGTCAAAGTCAAATATATGGATCCGCGCATAGTTGCAAAAATATGTATACATCAACCTTAAGGTCGCAGTAATAAGGTCTGTATACATATTTTTGGGACTCTGTGGTATATACATATTGGTGACCTTGACTGTACGTTTGTGAAGTGAACTGTGGAGTACCTTGCCGTCGCCCTTGGGGTTGATGAACACGACGTAATGTCCGCCGTGGTTGTCTCCTGAGTGGACCAGCACGGCGTGGAGCGTGTAGTCGGCCGGCACTTCGGGCTTCTCTTGCAAATACGCGTCCAAGTTAATGTGTTCGTAGAATTCGAACCTACGACAGAAACATACAATAGGCATGCTGCCTTCTGGTCAAATCAGCAACTATTATCGAAATGTCAAAACGATTTCATTGTGTTAAGAAACAGATGCTGTACTTAAAGGGGTTAAAATGACAAAACGCGACGAAAAGAATCACCGATCACTGGCCATCACTAAAAAAACCACTCACCGGTCATTGAACTTGACAGAGCTGTCAGTGATCGGGTCGTACTGGAACCGCATGAGGTGCAGATGCAGCACCGGAGGAAACGAGGCGAAGATGACGCCCTTCTCCGCCTCCTGCAGCCCGTGCGCGCCGGCGTCATACTTGTTCTCGCCGTCCAGGGTCTCGGTGCTGATGTAGTCTTTGAACGACTCGTCGACTGTGTAATTAATGGAAAATTATTCATTTAGTTACGGCAGCGTTACCGGTGTGACTTCTTTGAAAAAATAACACAAGCGGCACTTACTGTTTTTCTTTCCTTTTATGTTGAGCTGTATATCGTAGAACGTTTCGACGCGAGTGCTAGAAACGTTGACGTTCTTGCATTTGATGTACGACGTCATTTTCCCTTCGAACAGCCGGGGCACTGTGCCTTCCACACAGGTACCCTTCATTTTACTCTCCAATTTGTCCAACAGTACCTAATGTTAGAGAAATATTCTTCAATTAGACTCATCGTCATCAGCCTATTTACGTCCAAATGCTGGGCACAGGCCTCCTCTCACAATGCGAGGGCTTGGGCTACAGCTCCCAACCGGGCCCAATGCGGACTAGGAACTTAACACATACTATTGAATTGCTTCGCAGGAGTGTGCGAGGTTTCTTCAAGATGTTTTCCTTCACCGAAAATGATGATAAATTACAAATGTAATTTCGCACATAAATGCCGAAAAACTCGGGAGGCGCGAACCCACCACCCACGGCTCTCGACCTCTGCTTGAGAGGCCATAGGTTTCACCACTGGGCTACGACAGCTTCTTAATTAGGTATGTATGATAATAACGGTTTTAAAATTTAAAAGATACTAACCCTAAGGAACTCTTGAACATCATGCTGCATGAAAGAATCCAATGTCTCCCATCCAAAACTCTTCGTTAGTTTCTTGGTACCAACGGGCTTGTCCGAAAATTGCAATTCGTAGAATACTCTCTGGAGTGCTAGGGCGACAGATCTAGAAAATAAGACTCGAAATATAATACACTATTGGAACCAAAAAAACATTACAGTAATCAACAGTCACAGATACATACAACCAGGTGTCTATAACTTTCACACCATCTCTTTATATTAAATGGTATTGGGCATAAGAGACAAAGAAAAGAAGGTTTGTCCCATGATATTATTATTATTATTATTAAATGCGATTATGACATGTAACTCAACCAGAAAACCCACAAGTAATCGCCTATTATCTATATAAAACCGAGTGGTGTTAGTTACATCATTTTATAAGTCAAGAATTTGACTCTGCTCCGAAAAGCAGAATAAATAAATAAATAAATAATAAATAAATATCATGGGACAAATTGACACCAATTGACCCAGTCCCAAACTAGGCAAAGCCTGTACTATGGGTACTAGACAACGGATAAACACACTTATATAGATAAATACATACTTATATACATATTAAACATCCAAGACCCGAGAACAAACATTCGTATTCATCATACAAACATCTGCCCTGACCGGGATTCGAACCCGGGACCTCAAGCTTCAGTCAGGGTCGCTAACCACTAGGCCATCCGGTCGTCACTAACTATTAAAAGGAAGGAAGGAAGGAAGAAAATAATTCAGAATGGCCTATCTGACGGTACGAACGACACTGGGTCGGTTAGTATTTTATAAAATGATTTCTAGATTATTCAATCGATAAATAAAACAAATAAATTAAAGAGCAACCATAATATTCCTTTACCTAGTACTATCGTCAGACTCTGTGGGCATTTTGTACACAGCTTTTCTTAGTTGATTGGTGAAGTACAGCGTTTGTAGCAGCGAGTTCATGTAGCAAGTCGCGCCTTGATTCTTCAACCCTGTAAGAAGGACGTTCAACCGTTACTATCACAGAATATTCTCGGTTGGACTATACTCGACTGACATACGTGACTGATCCGTTTATTTTCCTAATCACTAGCAACTTACAGGTCAGAAGAAAAGTCGCTAAACAACTTCAGGAAGAGAACCAAAGTGTTCTAAACGCAACCTATACCTGACGTATAAAGTATGACGTAAACGACGACGTTCGATTTAATTAATCGGTTATTAACGAAATTCATTTTGCTGTGTGACGTCACGGCTCGGAGAGTTTAATAGGCAGATCCGGATTATCCGCCTAAGGGCCCCGTATCGGCTATGGGCCGCTTATCGGCTATGAGCCCCGAATACACTTCATTGCTAGGGGGTAGGGTAGAAAGCGTGTCGACCTAAGACGCGAAAAGGGTTACCGAGACGTGCCTTTCCTAGGGGACCCGGACATGGCTAATGCGGTCCTAGTAATAGGAACAAAAGAAAAGTTCTAGCCAGACAAAGTCCAATAATTAATTTGTATGAAAATAAGGTTATTGCACTTACCAACATAGCCTGTATGTTTCTTAGAGTCCCAAGAAACGCCATGAGGTGCCTCGGCGGTAACATGCACTTCCAGAGTGATCGCGTCATCCTTGATGTATCCTTTCTCCGGATCTAAAACTTCATTCCAAGCCATGAAATGTGAGAAGCCCCAGTCGTTCTCCTTGCTGTTGAGTGAGAAAAAAAACGCTAGGTACCGATTCCATAGACAGCAGCAACTATAACTAGCTCTCACAAAATACCGAATTAAATCAGATCGCGAAAAAAATCGAAGATAAATTAAAAACCCCTGACATTTTTGACTCCAATACCCCAAAACCGACATAATGAAACAGCTAAGAACAACCGCGATTTAAAGTAGCTTTCGCATTCGAATAGGTCTATCCATTCCATTCACAACGATGTCACAGATGCAAACGTCAAACATAACCCCCTCTGTTTTGGGTCGGATATTAAAAATGACAGTTAATAACCCACATACCTATAGAACAAATGCTGTATCTTCCTAAAAAACGGCTCGCTGTCAGGTTTGTGCGAGATAAGCCTCAGCTCGGCCATGGCATAACATGACCAGCTGGAAGATTCACTCTCGCCATTGCATTGCAGGAAGAAGCCCAAAGACTTCTGTTGCTGGCGGTCAGGTGAAGGCGCCTGGCGAGGCATCACCATTATCTTCCAGGGCAAGTTACGCACATAACACGGCTGGGACAGCACAGAGTCTTTGAGGTTGCGAAAGTTGGTCACGGTGAATCGGAACGTCGCTTCCGACCGAGCCTCGTCGTCTTCCATTTCGGTGTCTTGCTGCGAGGGCAAAAAGAAAAAACGCGTAAAACGGGATATCATACACACATTCAAGTGTCAGGGTAGACGTCTAGTTTTTTTCACCGGACATAGACCGTTTTAGCACTGTGATTGGTTAAATCACAGGAGCGAACCATAATTAGACCAACCACAAAACTGAAATGGTAGGTCGTCCGGTGAAAAAAAAACGGACATCTACAAGCGGACAAATGTATGAATAAAGTTTTAATATTCAAATAGTTGGGAACACTTTGTTCGTTATGATAAGGTTTTTACTTGTGTATCTAATTCGTCTAAGTCAATGTAATCACTATTTACTAAATTATCTAAACAATGGTAGCAACACAGAAAACGTCGTCTTAAATATGAATAAATTCTTCTTGCTAAATAGCAAAGCGTCAAATAAATATATAAATTAAACATTGTCAAATATGACCGGCCGTGGCTGCGGCAACTGTCAACATGTCATAAAATATACCTCATAACGACTTATTTGTAACATTTCAAAGTAGGTACGACAGTTCCAACGGTCGTCACGAATGTAGAAACAATATATACTTACCCACGTTCACTTAGTTTAAATTAAGATTCCCCTCACATTTGACCTTAGTTTGCTGACAATAAAACTATCCGTTGAAACTAACTACCCGCAAATTTCGACTCTTATTTGTTTATTCGAAAAGTTCAAGTCAAGTTGTTTACATGCACGAACCATTTCGTAACTGTAATTATATTGCGATGTCTTTCTGAACTTAAATTGCTAACAATCAACTTTAGTAAAGCTTGTTTTTCTTATTAAAAATTTACACAAACATGGAAAGATTCAAATGAACTGGCAACAATACTTCTGGACACGACATTGATTGGTTAGAGACAAATTCTCTCGTATTAAAAATACTAAGGAACGCAAATACGGTAACTACCTATAGGTAGTATTTTGTGTTATTTTTTTTTTTGGTTTGTAAACTAAGCTTCAGTGCAACCAACAGTCATCTACATAGCTAATACTTACCACTGACCCCGTTTCTATGGACAGGACTTCAATTAAATTAATCAACAAGAATGCTTTTGTTGTAGTACCCACATGAGTTTGTTCATCATGTTTTTTATTTTACAGAAAAGTCATAGAAAACTCGGATCAAAAAAACATCATTCAGGGTAATAATAAACATCACTAATACCTACCTACTGCCTATGTAAAACTAAACAAAACCCATATCATAAGCCGACATCACTGGAGCAAACTTGCAGTAAACTGTAAACACTGTGGGAACTTTTGTTCAAAGTTTTTCCGCGTTTGAACAGTGTTGTTAAACAAACAAAAGCTTTATCAGAAACTCTGAGCATCTCCATAGATAATTTAGTAATCAGTTGTAAAAAGATAACGTATTTCTCACGTAGGTACCTACCTTGGCCAATTAAATCGATCAGTGGATAAAATGCATCAAAGGTTCATTGTCAGTAGAAGTGTGGCTGCAACGCGTACTAAACAACCCATGTGGACCGATGTTCAAATTATAATACTTACCAGAATTAAATTAAATTATCTCTTATGTACTGTACACTACTTATATATTACGCGAAGAAGCCGCGTGTAAAGAACAATTGCTGCATAATACATAATATGCAGTTCTACGGCCGAAAAACAGAATTCTCCTTCAACTATTTGGTTAAGTACAAGACTATACACAGAAGAGAATAGGTTGAGGTAAAAGTGTAAATGTAAAGATACTTACAACCATAGCAGTCGATGTAGTCTCCTGGTTCTTCATAACCTCACTCATCACGACTTCTCCGTTGGACCATTTCATAAGAAGAGTCTCGTCACAATCCTTATCCGTGGCAGTATCTACGGTTTCCACTGCAAAATATTACAATAATAATCATTACACACTGAAGAAACATTTTGTTTATCAGATCAGCTAGATAGGATGTGATAAAAAAAGTAAATAATAATAGCCAATAGCTAATAACATTTCATGGTTTATGCTGACACATGGTTTACCTACATGTGCATATTTATTAGATACTCATAAGGTCATGAAGTCGTTGCGGAAACAATCACGCATCATTAAATACAGGTGAGCCGTGACTTACTTGATAAATAAGAAAGCTGTGATCTTCTTTATTATGGATAAGAAAGCTAACTCCTCACAAATTGCTCGGAATGGATCACTCTAATATGTATCCGTCAGATACGATTTTGGTCAGATGGCGATTTTCGTCAGATTCGTTAATCGACAGATGATTTATTAGATCCGATTTTCGTCGGATCGGGTCATTGTCAGATTTTAAATAAACTTTATGTATTTTTTATTTTTTCGGTCATCCCGTTCGATATTATTTCTCAAATTTCAAACTGAAACGTAAATATAAAGAAAGACCAGAAAAATAAATTCTCGAACTGGGGTTCAATTCGGACCCAGGACCTCCACCATACCGTGGTGTCGCGCTACTATCTGCGCCATCCGAGCAATCAGTGGTAGCAGCGAAAAAGTCCTATATATTCACAGTTCAGTTTAATTCAAATTACTTAGCGAATACTGACTCGCTAACGCAAAAACATTGGCAAAACATTGTCAGATTAGTTTTACGTCAAATACCTAAGTACCTACCTACTTAATTCTACTTGTTGCTTCTGAATAACGTTTGTTATCGCTTGTAAATGATTTGGCGAAAAACTAATCTGACAATAAACGGGTCCGACGAAGAACGCATCTGGTAAATAAGTGATCTGACGATTAACGAATCTGACAAAAATCGCCATCTGACCAAAATCGCCATCTGACCAAAATCGTATCTGACGGATATAGTATAGTATATCCGCTCGGAATAAGTCTCCTCAGGTTGTTTGTCGCTTTTCATTTTCACCTGTTTGTTTAGAATCTTGTGCCAAATTTCTAGTTTTATTTTCATAATCATAAGTATTTCTATTTTAATCAGTAATAATTTATTCAAGAAAATCAATAAGGCTTGAATGCAAGATTATTTATTTTACATACAAAGGCTTATTTGCCCAAGCCATACGGGCGCCAAGTGTATGATCAGTTAATCTGCCTTATGTTATATTTCATCTATTTTAGGATTAATAAGAAGGAAACAATCTTGACATGTCTTTTTATTGAAAAACACTTTCTAAAAATAAGTAACTGTTACACAGGTACAAAACCATAACATAACAATACAAATAATTAAATCTCATTATTATTTAATTGTATTTTGATCTTACTTTTTTTTAACCCACGACGAAAAAGAGGGGTGTTATAAGTTTGACCTGTGTATCTGTGTGTCTGTGGCATCGTAGCTCCCAAACGGATGGACCGATTTCGACGCGTTTTTTTTTAATTGAAAGCTAGTTTAATCGAGATGGTTCTTAGCTAAGGTTCATTAAAACCGGTTCTCCCCCTTTTTTGAAATATTGAACTTTGAAATGACGATGTCGGGGGTTTTCAACTTTTCTAAGTTGGTTATTAAAAGGTGTTTTTCAATAAAAAGACATGTCAAGATGGTTTGCTTCTTTTCAGTGCTAAAATAAGCGAAATACCTACCTATAGTTGAAATAAGTCTGCTGGGCAAAGCAAACTGTAAGTTACTTGGAAGAAACAACTCATTTTTGGACAAAGAGAGATGTTAACATCCATTACATTGTATATCTTGTCTTGTGCCATGTCTCGTATCCCAAGATAATCATAACTTTGGTTCCAAACAATTGTCTAAGTAAGGCTGGAGGCTTAAATGTGATTCTGAATCTGCCATTATTAGATGAAGGAATACCTACTAATTTTCAAATTGATTAGACACGCCTTTGCGTCCAGGCGTGGGTTTTCTGCGAAAGTGAGTGTGACAATACATGTGTCTGAGGTTTCCCATGAGGCTGACATAGTCACATTTGTTGTACTTCAAGTCTTGTTAAAATATGTCTACCTACCTTTGAAAAACCTAAATTATGAAACAACTAACTTAGAATGAGCAGTAATATTATATAGGTAGTGTAGGAGTTTTGACACCTGTATTCAAAATCTCCAATTGCTGCTCAAATTACATTCAAACAATAACTTAACTTATTGCACAACTTCACATGAGTTAAAACTTATATTCCCTTGATAAAATATTTTGCTTATTTGTCAAGAAAGTTCTGATTATTTTTATATTGACACTGTTTGACATGAGTCAATGACTTAAAAGTTTTATAGTTTTACAGCCAGTAGTAGGTTTTGAATGTTTTGATGAAGATAGAGTTTTTAAGGAGACATTTGAAATCAAAATCACCTTTAATGATGAGGTCAAATTACTAAATCAGCTGGGAATACTCAGGCCTGTAGCATCATGGACAAATATTTGCATACATTCAAAGACACTTAAAGTAAACTTTTACTTTGGATAGTTGTGTAGAAAGTATGCTAACTAGGTATTAGCATTATGTATTTTTGGCTATTCTTCAGCTTACAAAATGGTCAATAATTCCTTGCATGGGCTGTTGCCATTAGATAGATATATAATGCATTACTGTAAGTGTAGTACAATTGTGTGTACTATCTTTAGAACTACCTTGTCTGGAAAATATTATCTAAAATAAGAATAATAAAGAACAATGTTTTTCTTTAAATTCTCATGTATCTACCTACACAATTAATATCAAAATCCTGTATAGCAGTTATCTTTTGAATTAAGTCATTCTGTATTTTAATCATAATCAGATGAAATTGGTGAATATTACTTTCATATTTTGCAATGTGCATAATAGTTATCAAACATTTAACATGAAGAATGTTATATGTAGTTACCTTTTGTTTTACCCAACAGTGACAAAAGTGTGTTTTACCAGACTGCCACCAGATAGGAGGGTTATTATGTGGACAGGTAGTATGAATGAAGTAGTATTATCTCAGCTTTTCATAGTACAGTGATCTTTCATCCACATAGCTTGAGCTCTCAATCCCACCTTCACATATTCAAGACTTCAATTTCTAATGTTCAGACTTGTAACATACAAAGTGACCTTTGTAAAGCCAGCTGCAAGATACCTACATATAGGCTACGATAATTAGGTAATCCAACCTAACCTAAGGATAAGGGCCAACCACCAACATGGAATGCTACATATGATCCAATAAACCCTATTGAGAATAGTACTATTGGGTTTTGTTTTTAATGTGGGGGGAATCCCCCTCCAACCTCCCGGCACATCTTCCTGCTGCTATTCTCCTACATCACATTGTTCCATTGTTTCAATTATGTCTATAATTAAATTATGTCAAAGTCTCATGGTGGAAAATACCACAACAGGAATGTACTTCACACTACTGGTTAATAGTGAATGCTATTAAGAATATGATTATTGCAAATCTATTTAGAACTAGAGCCATTGGTATGCACAAGCTTTGATTTGTAAGACAAGATATGAAAGGTACCTACTAGGTAGGTATGTTGCATATAAATGAATTGAACTTGAAAACTAAAAGTAGATGTATCTATATGGATTTGTATATAACATAGCTGTTAGGAAACCTTGTTTTAGTACTAGGTAGTAGAAGGGAGGGGGAAACTAATCCAATTCATTATCATATAACTCATGGATCATGTGGAAAGTGTGATAGTGTTGTATTATGTTTCTAGTTTAGCAATATCTGTATAGATTATTGAAATGCTTCTTTCAGTCAAGAACAATATTATGGTGATGCCTACTGTATAGTTAACATAGCACTAAGAAAGGAATCATCATAATATGTAATCCAAACATTGCAAGAAAATAGCAAGGTGACCATAATAAGAAACAATATAACACCACAAGGATGGCAACACTAATAATTCGTGCCTATACAATAGTAATTAGAATATTTACCAAATTTCAACACAAAGCATTCTAAAATTAGAAGGTATTGTAACCCAGAGCACGACTTGCAGTTTTAGAACAAAGAAAGATGAGCATCTAAATGCAAGCACCGGATGCAAATAAACAATAAAAATCATTAATGTTAACTCATAAGAGAACATACTGACTCCACTTACAAATGGCTTGCTGCTTTAATGTTAATCCTATATGAACTATATTTGAGGTTAAGTACAGTGTAAATATTAAGATTTCTTGTTTTCTGATAAATGACCTCTGCCTAGCCCCTACAAGCAAATAGAAAAAAACAGATTTAAAACTAACAATGACGTTGATACGATCATTAGCTTCTGAATATTAAAATTGCATTAGAATAATAAATTGGCTGCTTGATACGTCATTTACATGTCAAGATTGATTTCGTAGGGTAGGGATGGAAAAATAAGTGGCGAAGTATACTGACCGTCTTGTGTCTCCATCTCTTCAACCTGGTTCACATTAGTGTCGTGCTGCCTATCCGCAGCAGACGTGTGGTTCATGTTAGCCGGGCGCGCCACTGGGGACTCTCGCCCACGACTCTTCGATATTTCCTAGACAGACACTCCGTTATAAAAGAAACTCGACGCACAACGCTCATTACACAACCCACGAACACCGAAATTTGCACTACACCTACCTACCAGAGGATCGCTCCCTTTGGATTTCCTGAGGAGTCGTTGACAGAATCGCAACGGGCCACTTCTTCTGCTCTCAATCCTTCTATCTGGCAGTACTATTTTGCGATCTCAATACTCTCTGCTCCAATCTAACGTTTATAAGCGGTGCGGCCGTCTGCAAAAATCAACAAGGGCCCGATCGCTGGTACGCTAATAGCACATTCCTAATATTTTAATCATTGCCAGAGTTGATCGATTACTGTAATATACGGCTTAGTAGTAACAATATTCACTAACGTATCCAGTACCAGAATTATTTACGCGAAAATAAACAAAATGGTGGTTAATTTAATTTCTGGCTTCGGATGCGTGGCCCGGTTTGATCGACGAATGCACCATTTTCTCATTCTCTCACATTCACCGTAGGGATGTCCGTGTCCGATGTCTTTCGATTGTTCAGAAAATGTAAACGATGGGTTCTTATGGTCACATTTTTAGTTAGATCTCTTTCATTCCTTTCAAAATAGAAAGAGATGGACTGGCGATTGAGGTAAATGCGTGTAAAGATACCTTAACAACATTAACGCGTTTTAACTAGTGTCTCAAACAGCTTGAAAAGTTTCAATGTTGCCATAAAGGAATAGTTTCCAATAATATAAGGAATAAAAAAAACTGAACACGCCAATTAAGACTTCCATTTTTACTTTTTGTAAGAAAGAAAGAAAGAAAGAAAAATATTTTATTTCAGGTCCCAGAGTGCCACCACCTAACAATAAAAAAAATTAAAAATAATTCCTTAAAACTAATAACATTTTAGTAAATATGGGTTTTTGTGACATTGTTGTTTAGTTATTATTTCTCTGGTCTAATGAAAAAATATCTTTTTATTCAGTATAGTTGATACATTTCTTTCAATCACATTGAATACGCCACTCTGCAAATTCCATGCAAATCCAATATAACGTACCACTATTCAGGGACCTTTAAATTTGTTGTATGGCAACTTAGAAGTAGGTCTGTCTGTCAACTTTTTTTTGAAAACCTTTTTGACAGTTTGTTGACACCGACATTAATATTGTAGGTAAACATTTACTATTTTAATATTAATCATGCGTTATTACCTTTAATTAAACACATGCTGCCTTACTCATAATAATTAAAATGTTTCCTACGAATCACAAAACTATTTTTGTGCTCGACCATACACCATACTTCGGCATATCGTCAGACAACCCAATTGACTTCGACGTATCTAAAAGCCGGGGTCCTGGGTACGTTCCGTTGCCTCCAGTTTGCAAATCCTTGTGGACATGCAGTGTAGAAGCAGCTGTCGAATACTGCCGTATTGTTTGGGATTTATTTCCTGAAGGAAAACTGGTGAGCAACATTGTAGGTTAACAGGTTGTATTTAAAGTTAGATTATACGTATCTAAAATGATTGCTTCTGTTTTAGGTGCGCTTTGTTGTTAGCGATTCAACGGCACATATTCTTAATACTTGGGTTGCTGCACAGCAGAACTTAACACACGTGAGTATCCTAAACAAGTATTAAAATATTGCTTTATTGAATAATGAGTAGGAAACAAAGTCTTTAATCAAATTTGAATGTTCTCAGATACTAAATGGATTATGCCTAGTTGGCGCAGTGCGGCGCGGCGCAGGTGGTGATGTAGTTGGCCTGTGCGCTGCTATTGAGGCATTAAGTGAACCATCACCCACACAGTCTTCCAGACCCAACTCTGAAGCACTGTTCCAGAACAGGTAATCATAAGGTACCTTCAGTAGCATAGTTAGCATGGATGGCAAACAAGAGGATAACATAAGACACACTTAACTAGGGGGATGGGTAGGTGGTAGTGGTAATAGAAACTGTGTTTACTTGCCTATAATGCCTAAAGCAACTTCTGAGCTTTTTTGTTATACAGGGTCACCTTCACTGCCCCCCTAGCTACAATACTGTGTACCTATTAGAGCTGGGCTTAGATTAACATTGGAATAAAGAAGCAAAGAATTTGCTTTATTTAATTGATTGAATCTGGTGCTATTTTGCAGAGAACCATATTCGTAAACTGAAAACAATTGATTTGCTCACCACAACCACACCTGCAAAGTACGGCTCCACCTCCACTGCTAAACGAATCAACGCCTGTCATGCAGACCCGACTATCACCACCATCATGACCATACAATATGCTTTCACATTTCCATGCTAAAAGTGTTGATTAGTGAGACTACTATTATATTATGCTGGATTATCACAGGGGTCGAATCATCTGCATAACCAGTGCCAGGGATGATGACTCAATCAGGAGCTTGGCTGAAATAGCCCTCAATGCCTTGATACAGCAGAACAAGAAGGCTTCGTCACAACCAGCTGCAACTTCAGAATCAACCAGCACTACCCAAACTCAGTAAGTCATGCAATTTTGTACCTACTTATTTAAATACATGAAAAAACTGCCCAAGTACCCTTGTACAAGGGTTCTGTACTGGCAGCAGCAGAAGTAGCTAAGCAGCCAATGATGTCACAATGATCTATACATGCTCTTATGTCTATAACAATAGTCATGCCTATGTCATTGTGACCACATTGGTTGCTTAGCTACAGAAGTAGCAGTAGAAGTAGCAGTTGCAGAAGCAACTGACTGTACCCAACGTTTTTTTTTCTCGGCTTCTTTTGTCCCTAAGTAAATGAGAAGGACCCTGTAGGATTTGATTTACATGCCTTTTGAGATATGTTCTGGTCATATTACAACAATTGTAGTCCCAGTCCCACAGTGATCCCCACACATCATCATCATCATCACCCACACAGACTGCTCCCTAGTTTTAGTATTTAAATCATTGGCAACACTTCCTTCAATCCTTCTATGGCCAAGATATTCATGATAAGACCCCGGATTTTTGTCACAATGACGTCACAATAGGGTAGTTTGGGGAGTGAATGAAATGGTGTTTAATCCGTTGAACACCAAAAGACTAGCTTGCCGTATTCATTGTTACAAAAATCCTGGGTCTATTCATGATACTCGTTTTTATTAACATAGGTATATCGCCTATCGCTTTTTTCAGGGCTTATCCAATTCAGTATTGCCACCTAGTTATCATAAATGTCACTCCAGAGAAAGCTGAAACAAGAGTG
Organism: Clepsis dumicolana; assembly: GCA_963691665.1. Taxonomy (NCBI): domain Eukaryota; kingdom Metazoa; phylum Arthropoda; class Insecta; order Lepidoptera; family Tortricidae; genus Clepsis; species Clepsis dumicolana. The sequence continues at coordinate 9,987,566 of OY829516.1, read as the reverse complement.
AATAATCAGCCGTTAACAGAGGTAAAGAATTTGTCTAATATCTTTGATATGGTGTCGTTTCCAATATGATAGTTAACTGATTAAACGAAAACGTTTTACACTATCAGTTAATCAATATTTTGAAAATCTATACCTATAAAAGAAGACCGTGACTGACTGACTGACTGACTGACTGACTGACTGACTGACAGACAATGCACAGCCTAAACCACTGGACCTGGAGACTTGAAATTTGGCAGACATATACCTTGAGTATCCTAGAGGAGCACTAAGAAGGGATTTTTCGAAATTCTCACGGGATAGGGAATAAATGGGATTTACATTTTCGAATCACAGTGGCTATCTCCGCAGCTATAATTATTAGAGATTACAAATTTGGCATGCAAGTAGGTAATAATAACAACTAATAACGGGTTTCAGGATTTTTCAAAATTCCCACGGGATAAAGAATAAATAGTAATATTTTCATAGTAACTGACTAGCAGATATAGAGACTTGCAAGTTTACAATTATTATTTCTTGAGGATCATAGAGGTGCACTAAGAAGGACTTTTTCGAAATTCCCACTGGATAGGGAATAAATGGGATTTACATTTTAGAATTTTTTAGTCGATCTAAAGAGTTAAAATGCAAAATTCCCGCGGGATAGAAATAAGCGAACTCAACTTCGGGGCTGATTTAAATTAAAATCACTAATAGAAAGCTACACTGTCACTGATTCATATTTAAGGTTTTTTTAAATAGCTAGGTTAAAACAGTTATTAATATCCAGCGGGAACTTTACAATTTCTCGGGATAAAAGTAGCCTATATCAATCAGAAACAGTGTAGCTTTCTGTTACTGAAAGATTTTTAATCGGGCTAAATGTAGAATTCGCTTATTTCTATCCCCCGGGAATTTTGCATTTTCCCGAGGAAAAAGTAGGTGCCAATGTCAGTTAAGAACTGTAGCTTTTTATAAGTGAAAGTTTTTTTTTTATCGATCTGAAGAGTTAAAATTAAAATGAAGCCCTGTATTGCTAATAAGTACGTCCGTCCGCGGTCAGTGCTAAAACGCAAAAACGGAGAGTGACATAGGCTACTTTTTATCACGGGATAATATCTTATTCCCACGGGAAACACGTTACAACATCGCCTTTATTTGTGGTTTTGCGATGGATTAAAGTTTATATTTTTTGTACCTATATGGAGATAATTGAAAGGTTGACGAGTGACATAGGCTACTTTTTGCTACGGGAATATATCTCATTCCCACGGGAAAACACGTTAGAAATCTTATAACATAACCCATAATTATTGTAATGCTTGCATGCTCGCTTGCGTGTTTGCTTGCATGCTTGCTTGCATCTTGCTTGATGCCTGTTTGCATGCCTACTTGATGGCCTGCTTGCATGCCTGCTTGCATGCCTGCTTGCATGTCTGCTTGCATGCCTGCTTGCATGCCTGCTTGCATGTCTGCTTGCATGCCTGCTTGCGTGCATTATACCTTGCTTAGTATACTTGCTTGCGTGCCAGCTTGCATGCTTGCTTGCAATATTGCTTGCAAGCTTGCAGGTTCGCTTGCACGTTTGCTTGCTTGCTTGCTTGATTGCTTGCTTCTTTGAAAGGCTTATGGTTCACGCGAGCGAAGCCGCGGGCAAAAGCTAGTATTCATATAAAACTAAAAGCGTCAGTTGTTACTGCAATTTGGATGATTTTGCAGGCAGTTTGAGTATAGTCGATAGTGACGTCATTGTCGAGTACAATACGAAAAACATTTCTAAAAAAGTTGCTGATTTGACTAACTGCCGAATTGTTCTGGTGATTTTTGCGTTTACTAGCTTAACATAGGGAGGCGCACTCACACACCAGCAGAAGTTGCTGGCTATACTATACTTTAATTTAATAAAACACTGGCCTCACTCAACCATCTGTGCTGATATATTTATAACTATAATGTATATTATTGACTTCGTTCATCTTCCTAATTCATCTTGATTGAAAGAAACATTTTTTTCAGATGGGTAATGGTTTAATGGGGGTGGAAGTAATAGTGTCACGGGCTAGTGCGCTCGCCACATTGCTTGGACGCCTGGTGTTGCCACACTACAAACTCGTTACGACCACCGTCACTGGGATACCAATGAAGGTAAAAATTTTTTTTATACCGATCACACGAATATTAGAAAGGAATACTTAATGTAGCGAAATGGGATCCTATATAGCCCAACCCAAGCGATTTTTGTAGTGTGTGTGTCAGTGAGAGAGAGTGTACGTTTGCGTGCGTGCCTGATGCCCGCCAATTATGAACCATACATTTGACCTCTTGTGGTAACCAAATTTTAATGTCATGTGTAGTGTGTGTCACGCCACACACACATTCTCTCCCATCATGTACTATAAATAGCTTTAAGCGTTCTTATAATAAACAGTCTTTAATCGTCAGACCTGGTTATCATTTGCCTCCCCTTCACATGGCGACCCTGCCAGCGCTGCTGCCTCGTGCGGTGCTGGCGGCGCGCTGCGCCACCAGTTATAGTTGAAATTAAATTTCTTATAAAGATACTTTAAATCAGTGAAAAAAAACTAAGTGGAATTGTGGACATTGTTTTTTAAAGTTATTTTATGGACAGTGTGCGGGAAAAAAATACAGACATTTTAACAATAAATAAAATTAAAGTATAAACTTAATTAGGTAACGTAACATAAAATAGGTATACGAAGAACATAAATTAGAGAAGAATTAAAGTAAAAGTAGACGAAGGAGCGAAGAAAAGAAAATGGAGAATGCAATAAATTAGAGAAAATTATAAACATTAGAATAAAGAAGATAGAAGAATCAGAATAAGTAAGAAAAGTAAGAATTATACAGTAAAAATAATAAGAAATTAAGATAATTAACTTTAAGAAGATTAAGAAAAGTAATTGCTGCAAGAAGAAGACAGTTTGAAACAGATATAATTGAAGAACGCCATAAAACAAATGAAGAAAGGAAATAAAGAAGAAAATCAATGGAAACAGAAGAAATCCTAGAGAAGAATAAAATATGAATAATAATAATCAAAATGAAGAATGAAGAAATTGAAGAGAAGGAAAAAAAATGCTACGGGAAAATGAGAGTAAGAATGAAGAATGGTGAAAAATAAATTACGTCAAGAATGAAGAGTATAAAAAGGAATAGAAATGAACATATTATTATGAAGACAGAAATGGAAGAAATAAGAAATAAAATAAATTTTATATTAATATGGAAGAAAGCTGCTGGGAGTGGTTGGAGTTGGAAGGTCAAGGTTGTGAGAAGAGAACGGTGTGCAGCAGGGAGTAGTTGGTGTCCTAGACGAGGAGCCAGCACGGAGGAAGAGAAGTTAAATCAATTAACAAGACATTTTACAAAGCGTTATACAACAGTTCGGTAAATTTCGTATTATTATTCTTCCAAATAGATTGCGTATCAGGTATGTTTAATTGTTTTTTTTATTATATCCAAATTTTGAATGGGTTCATGTAGAGTTAGTTTTTTTTTTTTTTTAATATATTAAATTGCATTGTGTATTGCTGCAAATGAATATTGTGGATATTTTAATAATAAGCTGGCGCCCCTTGTTGACGAGATCTCAGTTTAAAAAAAAGCAAGTTACTAAATTTCGTGAACGTTTTTTAAATTTGAAACTAAAACTTTACAAAAGTTATATGTCCAGTATAAAAATAGATAGCAAAACGTTGTTAAGATTCACACCGCTAAGTTGGATGATTCTAATACAGGTCAGCAAATATGGATCGGAATGCGAAGTGTGTTATTACAGATCAAATTTCTTAAGGTAAATGATGTACTGTACGCTCTTGGAAGAACATTTTAAATTATCACGTTATAAAAGGGTTTTGAATATTGCAGATTTATTGTTTCGGTATATTTATTTTACAGAGTTTTACTGGATGTTTTACACAGAGTTTTTAGATTGTTTTTTTTATTGAATGAAGATTTTGATTTTTGATTGATTAAATAGCTCAAGATCGTCTTTTTTATTCTGCTGCAGACGGATAAAAATGATGATTGAAAATAATTTGATATTGTTGCTAGGCTGATCATCTAGCTTTCATTTCAAATTATTAATGCAGCGACAATAGATAGATATCCAGGTGTTAGAAGAGATTAGAGCAAACATTTTTGAAGTTGTACAGTTGTTTTTATTTTGATATTTTTGTTACGATTTTTTCAGTATATTGCTATAGATTTTAATTGATGGTTTTAATGGTTAGTGTCATTGAGAAGTGAATAAAGAATTGGGGTTAAATACGTAGATTTGGTACTTATTATAGAAGGAAAGGAATAGTGGAAGGAACGAATGAGTATTTTTGTTAGAAATTTGAATGTGTTTTGTTTTTGAAATGGTATAGGATAGAAAGTAGGTATATTACGAGGTCCACCAGGATACAAGGCAGGCACGAAATCCTTGACATTGGATCATGTTTCGGTCGAGCTACCACACGTGACGATTCTTGGACACATGGTATGATTATTGAAGTAAAGAAGTGTTAAATGAACTGCCTGAATAAATGATGTTATAAATGAGTATTATAAATGTGCGCGCACGAAAGTAAATAAATAATCCTTGTATCCTGAACAAATAAAAAATATATATGTTAAAGTCTGGCCAGACACGTATATAATGAAAAGTGCTGTGGACCTTGACAAAGTGATGCCAAGGTAGCTCACTAATTAATAAGAAGATAAAATATTACGAAATGAGTAATAATGAAAGAATAGAATGGAAAGTTATGAAACGGGTGAAAAGGAAGTAAAGTACAAAAATGACGACATAAGAATTTAATTACAAGAACAGATTTGAACAGTATATAATTGCAACGTAATATTGTATGGATAGAGAATTGAGAGATATAGACAAATGTTAAAAGTAAATTTAGAGCGAGCAAGATGAAATTATTATTTTTTATATATTCTTTTACTATTTGGATAATCTGGGTTTTTGATATGACCATGGCAGAATAATATAATTATTATTATCTCGTCAGCAAAGCGTGCCAATTTAGAAGTAAGATATTAGTTTTAGAATGATGATAATTATTTTGTTACTTTTTGGATGACATTTAATACGGTAATCGATGGATTAAAAAAAAAAAAGTTAGTTTTGTTCAAGGTAATTTCAGTAATTTAGAGTAAGAAAAAAAAATTGATTTTGTGTAATTTTTTTTTTCTTTTTTCAAGGGTGGAGGTGTAGTGTGTGTCACGCCACACACACATTCTCTCCCATCATGTACTATAAATAGCTTTAAGCGTTCTTATAATAAACAGTCTTTAATCGTCAGACCTGGTTATCATTTGCCTCCCCTTCACACATGTAACTGAACTGTTAACTTTTTTGTTCGTATATATGTACAGTTAAATTAGCCCATTATCAAGTCTAAACCTAAACGCGCTACCCAGTTTCGTTTTGTTCTTTCTTTTGTGTTTTCATTTCAACTTATTACAGGAAGAACAAAATGCAAGTTCTAGTGCTAACTACGACGTAGAGATCATACATTCTGCGGAGGCACACGCGGGCCTCCGGGCCGCTCAGACTGCCGCTGAAGCTACGGAATCCGTAAGTGCTTGACGTCTATTGTTGACATTGAGTGTAACATCATCATCAGCCTATATTAGTCCACTGCTGAACATATGCCTCCCCCAATGAGCGCCATACCGCCCTGTCTTCAGCTTGCCGCATCCAGCATCTGCCTGCAGTCTTTCCAGATCGTCATCCCACCAGTCCGGACTGCGTCCTACACTACGTTTGCAGAGTCGCGGTCTCCACTCAAGAACACATTTACCCCAACAACGGTTGTCGGTTCTTCGCGAGATATGACCGGCCCACTACCACTTCAGCGTGCTAATTCTTTGAGCTATTACGATAACTTTGGTCCTCTTCCGGATGTATTCGTTATCTAGCAATCCTATCCTTCAGAGAAACTCCGAGCATAGCTATTTCCATAGCACGCTACGTGACTTTGAACTGGTCGACTAACCCCTACCGTGAGTGTCCACGTCTCAGCACCCGTTCAATTCAACATTTGTGTGTAAAGTCGGGTCTGCTACGCTATATTTTCGTGTTAAAATCGAACAAATAGCGTAAAAAAGTTTTTTTGTACAGCAACCTGTATGGAGTACTTTTTATGTTTGTGTTATGACCATTTGAGTCACAATCTGTGAAACTTATAAGTGTCTACCTAGAAATAGGTAGGGATAGCGAAAAAAGCTTTATCTCACGACCCAAGCAAAAATCAATCTTATTACAATGTCGTAAAGATTTTGACATGGAAAAACTTTTCTCAGTTTGACTTTATCAAGGCCTGTGTGTCGAATGGACAGACAGCAGAGCCTTAATAACAATGTTCCGTTGACAGCCCTTGGGTACGGACCGCTAAAAAGGACAAGAGCAAGGCCCCATTTACCTACACGTCTCAGGTGGTGCTCCGCTGGTGGACGCCGCGCGGGGCGGAGGGCGGCGCGGGCGGCTGCAGCGGGCCGCTGTGGCGCGTGACTCCCGCGGACGTGGCGTCGCGGCCCTCCGCCTGCCTCGTCAACTTTCTGCTCAACGGGCGCTCCGTCACGCTCGAGATGCCCAGGTAACGTGGCGGGGTGTGGACACTCCATAGTAGGTATGAGTACCGTGACTGACTGACTGACAGACAACGCACAGCCTAAATCACTGGACCTAGAGATTGAAAATTTGGTAAACATATAGCTTGAGTATCCTAGAGGTGCACTAAGAAGGGATTTCTCGAAATTCCCACGGGATAGGGAACTAACCCATTTTGAAATATTTCATAAGCTAGTACGTGCATAAGTCAGCTGATATACCAGTGGACATCGCGCGCCGCGAAGGGGCTGCAGCCGGCACACTATGCTAAGCTACTGGCTTGAAGATTGTCTATGGTGTCCTTAATCATTTTGACTGTGCCTTTTTTGGAGATTTATCGAAGTTATCCGACTTTTAGCCTCCGACGCAAAATGAGGGGTGTTATAAGTTTGACTTTCTGTATTGATGTGTTCTCTGTGGCATCGTAGCTCCTAAACTAACGTGACCATACGTCCCGGTTTTGCCGGGACAGTCCCGGTTTCAGGCAGTCTGTCCCGGTGTCCCCAACGAACCCAACATTGTCCCGGTTTTGCAAGCAGACCCAACGATAGTTTTAAATAATTTTTTTCCCCTCGAAATGCATGGCCCGACGCCCTGCACGCACCAGTCGAAAGAGTTTTTTCCCAAATGAACAAAATATGGACCAGTGATAAAACACAGTTAAGTGTCGCAGTACTGAAAGCTCTTCTGATTACGAAAATAAATACGAACAAATCATGTACTGAGTTACACACGTATCTAATAACAAGACCCGATATAAAAAAAAAATGTTCAGCCGACAAATACGAAAACACGACTTAGAAGTAACGCCACTACTGGGGGCTCATGTTAGTAAGTCATGCCAACTTAACCATTTTGTGTTTAGAGCTTTGGTTATTTTGTGTTATTCTATCTTCTATAATAAAATACTTGTAAAAAAGAAAAACTTTTTTTTATTAGGTATATATTTCCGCAGATGTGTCCCGGTCTGACAAAATAAATAATGGTCACGTTATCCTAAACAGATGAAAGGATTTGGACGCGGCTTCGTTTTTATCGAAACCTAGTTTATATGAGATGGTTCTTAGAAATTTCATAAAAGTCTGTTCAGCCGTTTTTGAGTTGTTGAACTTTGAAAATGCCTGGGGTATTTCAACTCTTCTAAGTTGGTCAGGTTAGTTCATAGGTATAGCTTCCATTAAAGAAGAATAGATTCATTCGAGATGACCTTTCTCGGAACCCCGGGCCACGTAGCTGATACTTAAGTTGACTTTGACATGACTTTACTGACTTTAGAGTCTGTGCACTAAAACCTATGTTTGCAGAAAAGGCGGCGGCCGATCGGCGTCTCACGTGCTAGCGGCGCAGGGCGGGGAGCTGTGGGTGGGCGCGCTGGGCGGGCGCGCGCCCTACGACGAGCCTCCCGCCCTGTCCGAGGGCGCCGGCGGCCGCGTCACCGACTACAGGCAAGTTGCAGGCAGCCGGGACAACTTTACGTGATCTGTCAAACATTTTTCGGATCAATCTAGGGAGTGCCAAAAAACAATTGTCACCAATAGCCCAACGAAAACTGCGAGTAACATCGATCAAATAAAAAATGACGATGATCCAAAACCGGATTTCCAACCCATACCACGTTTCGTCCTAAATCGTAGTTAAAATCATACTATACAGAGCCACTAGGCTCTCTGAGCTGTCTAGACCTCGCGAGCTAATTTTTCAAATTTATTTAAAAAAAAAAAATATTAATCGACAAAAGAATTTAAGTAGGTATGTTCAGTTTACAGTCGGTTGATAATTGCGACCTGTAGAGGAGACCAGCCGGACAGACGCTGGACAGATATACGAAAGCATTTTTGTCCAAGGTAAAACAGAGACGCTTCGCTGCCTTCGCTCGCTCGATCAACAAACACTGGCAATACACATACATCATCAGTTTCCTCTACTACTTAACCGACTTCAAAAAAGGAGGAGGTTTTTGAGTTTTATGGCCTAGCAACATTCAAAGAATATTCCGCTCACACCGCACCGACTTCATATTTCTCCTAGGCCATGAAACTCATGACTTTAGAGGATTATTTTACGTTTTTTTCTAGGGTTTCTTTAAAGCAGTTTTACTTTTTATCTATCTCATTCGTGTTACCCCCAATTCAATGACTTTCCAGAATAAAAGAGTTCGGCGCCCTGATGCAGCAGAACCGCCTGTTCCCGCTGCGCGGCGCCGGCGCCAACGCGCGCGCGCGGGCGCGGCTGCAGCGCCACACCACCTACTGGCCGCTCACTATATCCTCCACGCTCGTCTTCAACTTGGGATCGGTGAGTTCTGACTTTAATTTTCACTAGCAGCTAATTTAGTGTGATTTCCTAGACTTGTGTAGTGCCATACGATTAAATAACAACTAGCAGCTACCAGCGACTTCGTCTGAGTAGAATTCATTTACGTGGGAACTAAGCAATTTTCCATGATAAAGAAAAGTACCTACCCGTTGTGTTATTCTGATGTGTAATGTAACGTATAAGCTAGTATTACTGGTGTGGCGACCGTCTTTCCAGTGACTACACAGGACTACGGCGCCATGTTGTTTATGTATGCCAGATAACAGGACAACTCCCGCCATATCGAAGGTTGCGCTTTCGCATGCATTTAGTGTTACGTACAAACTCATTAATTATGAAGAATAAGCTTGTTTGCTGATTACAAGTGTCACTACCAAGGATCATGGAAAGTAAACGGATTGACAAAGCCTATACTTTGAATCGTTCTTATTTACATTCAGCGCCATCTACCTTGCTTGAGTGACACATTCGTACCGCTGTTTTGTTATTATTTGACCCGCTGGCTACGACCTTGGCGCCATCTAGAAATTGCCTGAATTTTAACATGACTGCGGGGAACGATTCGAAGGATGGGCTTTGACACTCCGTATACTATCCTCCTTGGTCACTACGAACGTACATCTGCCGTTTTATTATTTACAAGGCGTATGTATAGCTACGCCAAACTGTGTAACATATGTGTGTTCTGTAGTTTTTGCGTGAAAGAGTAACAAACATCGTTACATCCGTCCTCTGAAACCTTAGCGTTTATAATATTAGCTCGTGTCCGCGACTTCGTCTGCGTAGAATTTTGTTAGCGGTATAGCCCGCGGGAACTCTACAAGTAAAAGATAGCCTATGTTTTAATCTGGGATATAAGCTATCTCTACTCATATTCCAATTTTGAACCAAATCCGTCCAGCCGTTTCAGCGTCAAGAAGTAACAAACATACATACACACTCATTCACAGACTTTCGCCTTTATAATATTAGTAGGATAATACATTTTGACATTGTGTATTTAGGTAATGGAGCCGCTGACCCGCTTGGTGGTGCAAGAGACGTTGTCGGACGACGAAGTGAACACTTGTCGCGACGTGCTGCTGTCGTTGCTCGGCATGGAGTCGCGACACGAGTTCCCCACGGCGCAGCTGCCTTCTAATCTGAGGTGAGCATAGACTTTTTATTAACTTTGGCTATGTAACTTTAGCTTCACATTTAATTTAAAGATGTAAATCTTTGCATGGTTAAAATAGCTAAGTGTGTTTTCAATATAAATACTACCTAACATCGATGTAACCACGCTTAATGCAAATAAATTCAATTTCATTTCAATTTATTAGTTGAAGTAACTCTTGGTTAGTACCGACTAAAGCCAATCAGTACGTAGGCAACGGGCGCATTGAATTACTTATTAATAAGATAAGTAACTGGTAGCATGTTGAATGGTGGTGGTGGCTTTGGGCTTGTAGAGAACTTGAAACGCGTTAGCGAATAGTGGAGTGGCGGTGGTATTTGTTGGGTCTATGTGGCACGTGTTGAATTGTTTGGTAGAGGTGCTGCATGAAAACACATTTGTCGCGCAGTTGTAGCTGTCTTTACACATGTGGTCGATGTTCACAAACCACTCAATGCAACACAAGGAAACTAAATTATATATAACTTGTCATAATTAGGGGCAAGTCTAGCAGTCGCCGCGAAGAGCAATGGCGGCAGGTATGGAGCGAGTTGGAAGCGCTGATCCGCGCGCACTCCGCATCGCCCGCGCACCGCGCGCTGCTGCGCACGCTGCTCGAATGCCGCGCGCATAACAACCATCCCTCTGACAGTAAGTCCACCACTTGAGACTTTTTTTAATCTCGGCGCCCAGAGGTGTTATGTTTGACGTGTGTATCTGTCTGCGGCATCGTAGCTCCTAAACGGATGGACCGATTTTTTCTTAATCAAAAGCTGTTTTTTCGTGATGGTTTTTGCCTAAGTTATATCAAAATCGGTTTTGAAATTTTTCTGACTTGTACTTAATTTGAATCATTTTTCAAGATTTTCAAGGAGAGCTTTATATCATGTCGGGTTCTTTCCCACTAAAAACCCCGGAATAGAGCACAGTATCCCCCGAGAATATTAACTAGTTTGTCTCTGCCTACAACGTGACGTATCAAAATGTATCAAAAAAAGGCATGATCTCAAGAGTAGCTCACGGTTTAGTCTAATCAGCTTTCTGTAACAATGTTTCCCAGGTGACAACCGCGCCTCAGTGATCCGTGCCACGACGGACTCCCCCCTATCTCCAGTGGGGGCGGGCAACGGCGCAGCGGACGTTTGGGCGCCTCGAAACGTCCTCGACGCTCTACTCGGCCCGGCACGGCCAAGCCGCCGGCCCGACTTTGCCGGACGGATGGCCGCCGGCAACCGTCCGGCGACTCTGTACGCACACTTACAGCAGGATGTTGAGGCACAGCATTAGTTTTTGACGCCTAGTTAGTGAAATAAAGAATTCGTCTTGGGTTTCAAATGAATCAGGCGCTAGCAGGGCTGCCAGATTGTATAATTGGATACGAAAACTGTATAATTTGGTGACTGGTTGTATCCTCTTTGTATCCTGGACCCTCATGTATAATTGGATACAGAAAATTATGATCACTTTTCACATGATTTTGTGTGTAAATTTTCATTATTTTGTATGTTTAAATTTTTTTTTAACTGTTTTGTATCCTGCCATCCAATTTCGTATAATTTCTGAACCATGGCCGAATAATAAAAAAATTGCTACTGGCAGCCCTGGGCGCTAGGTCAAGGGTTCCCGCTCTCGGTAATACGCTTCTCTGTCCTGTAATGGGAATATCTTTTTCTCCGTAAAGCAGACAGGCGGTAGGCGCCTTTGGCTTGTCTATACAATTTTTCAAGGGGGATGAAATACGTACAGCAAGCACATCTACGCCCATGTCCAAATTTGTTAAGATTATACAAACTAATACTAAAAACTCACAAATGCGAAAAATACGCACACAATCAACAGGCCCTGTGCATTTTGCAGACTTAACATAAAGTTGTTGGCAGAGGGGCAATCGTGAGTTAACATCTCCTTTACTTTTGCTGTTCTAAGAATTTCTGTATAGAATTTGTGCTCCGAGATTTTTTGTTAGTAATATTGCAAAGTGAAGACAAAATGTAAGTAGCAAGTGTTGAATCACCGAGTCATTCTACAAAGGTGTGGAAATGTAGTGACAATGGATATTGTTACCGCGAAGAAAAAGTTCATTGTAAAACAAGTAAACACAATAGCATTGTAGTTGCGTTCACTTGTTTTCGAAATGTAAGTATTAAATAAATAAAATTATTTTTATCGTGACTCTTTGTATATTTTTGTCACTTCACTTTGACGAAAGATTTTGTCATGTCAATTTTAAATAATGCATCAGCATAGGGCCCTTCATCAGTAGTAAACTGCGAGGCTCACTCTTCACTTAGCCGTATTTGCGAAAACGAAAAGTGAAGCTCTATCATAATAGGAATAAAATGAAAATGCGACATTATAAAATTAATATTTTATATTTGTTCAATAAAAACTACATTGTGGGCCCGTGTAGAACCCAGCGCCCGGGTAACACGACCTTTGTATTATCTTGTTGCATATAAACTCTGCGGGCAGACTGTGTCATAAGGCAATGGTGAGTTGACGGCCGTGCGGCGTCGTCAAGGCATCTGGTCCGGTTCGGCGGCGGCCGCCGCCGCTAAACGTACTTTTACAATTATTGGAATGTCACGCGGGATGCGAACGTTCAAACATTAAAATTATTACAAAACAAAACCTAACACTAGGCTCGAACCGAGCCGCTCCGAACACTCGCGTCGATATCGTACAATCTCGAGTGCGCCCGGCAAAGTCCGTCGATACGCATCCAAAATATCAATACCCTATAAAACTTACAAAACCGACAGGTAATCTTAAACTTAACGCTAAGTTAAAATTAAACGGAATTGAAAATAAATTACCTAGGTACAATATCTTAGTCTAGAGAGTTATTTATAGGCGCACGAGGGATGTCTGGTGGGGCGCGGGTGTCAGTGCATGGCTTCTCGCAGCTTCTTCGCCGCCGGCGCGCTGGCATCCAGGCTGTCTCCGAGAGAGTTCTCTTCTGCTGAACTCGCTTCCTCTATTTGTCTGCGGCGAGGAAAACAAAACGTGTTGACATAAAATCCGTCAAGGCTTCCTACGTACTTAAATCACTGAGGTGGAACGATTTGCTTCACATTAAGCCTCAATATTTTTCAGAGTTTCGGCTCTATTAAATTGTAGACCTATGAACCATTCTAGAAATCAGCTACTTAGTAGTTTCACCGCGTTACGTGCCAATCCGCACGTGTTTAACTATTAGGAGCAGGCGGGTGTTTAAGGGGCCGATCGCGAATTGTTACCCAACAACATAGTTTATATTTGCGCTGCGTAGGTGGGCGGCTGGCTTTGCAGCTTTGTAGGCGGATGTCGTTATTTAAATATTTAGTAGATTTTCTTGTTGAGTGGGCGGCTTAGGCTAATCTGTGGTACTTTGATGCCAGCTTTGGTTAGCGAAGGTTTTCTCAATCAAGATTTAACTAAATAAATGGTTTAAAGTGTAATCCTAACATCTTATACTCACTGATATTCATTCAAGCATAAGTGGCACAGTGGGGGATGGGGGATACAAAATGATTCAATACCCACTAAATGAAGACAATCTTACCGTTTGGCGCGTGGTGTGCTGAAGGCAGAGTCCGAGTTGTCCGAGGGCGAGGCGGGGGTGGCGGGGGACGCGGCCTTGGCGTCCATCGAGTCCTCTGTGCATGACGTCGTCGTGTCCTCGTTTACTGAATCTACGCCCAGTTTGCCTACGTAAATAAAAAAATATTTAATATTTTATGAAAACACATGGGGTTAATCGTAAGACCGGTTTAGTCTCGGTAGGATAGTCGCGGTTTGCAGGTGCGGACAATAAGTATCAGTCAATTTGGGGTGCTTCAGTCATAATGTGATTGACGTTCCGCACTAACCATTGTATTAACTGAAAACCTGAGGACCATATCATAAAGCTAATAATGTTAGTCAACCATGATCAAAATCAGCAAACAGTTTAATTAGTGTTCAGTTCGTGTGACAAGGTATGCTGTCAATTTCATCTAATAATAGGCAAGGCAATAAATACTTTATAACTAACTGACTTCTAATGATAAGTTAATTGGAAGTGACAGAATTCTACAGTGGCACACTGCCCTGGCAAAAATATACTAAGTAATGAAAGTATAACTTGAACCAATTATAAAAAAAAAATCACCTAGGGTGTCAGTTGGCCTGACATGACCGACCACATACTGATCCCACTAAAGATCAGAAGCATTAAAAAAGGATTGCCAATATTTGCTAAGGTTGTAAGGAAATCCTGACGAATGAGTACCATTTCTTTACTCACCATTTCCATTGGTGGGAGGTTCGAGATTACTTTCGTCACTGGGCGGCAGCGGGGAGCCTCCGTTTGTGGGAACGGGCGTGGAGTTTGGAGATTTCCCAAGAAGCTCTGGCTGTAGATCTGACAGGACGTTGTGTGTCCATATTGCCAGTTCAACCATATGTGGATGCCATTTGGTGCCGCAGCCATTTGTTTCCTAATAAAAAAATACAGGTTACATTCATTTATAAGATTAGGTACATACTGTAGTTAATATTTCAGTGACTGGAATGTTCTTTTGCTGTGAAAATAAACAAAGATCTAAAAGTTTGTTTAAAATAATACAAAAACATAACTAGCGAGTTGAACCCTAGTCCAGTGTGTTACAAACATTAAAATTGTATTACAACTAGCAACTGGCATAAAAATAAAGAGCAGGTTAAAATTTATAGCATCCATCTTCCAATCTAACCCGAAGATTTAGATAAGAGAGTGCTTTTAATTATAAATTATCTAGTAATTAAATATCTTACCTTATTTAACCTATCACAGACATTCTGTATATGCGTAACAAAATTGAGGTATTCCCTGGCAGTGTAGTCGCTCCCCTCCATTTCGGGGATGGCTTGTAAGCATTCGTCGGCCATGAATGGTGCTATTTCTGGTGATGCTGCTGCCAGTAGTGCTGATGCTGTGGCCGTGCCTACGCCTTTTAAGTTGCTGAGTGCCGTCATCGCAGACTCGATGTTCGGAAGTTTACGGAATGCTTTCTTCGTCTCGGCCATGACAGCACGCGGAGTGTTCACTTTGATGAGGTATGATAATTGTGGATAAGCCTTCCCTCTCTGCAAAGGTAGAATTAGTTTTGTTTATTCATGCATTGTGTTGTGGCTATGGGAATTATGGTATTGTGTTTACGAGTATGCCCATTGTATGTGCTATGATGCTGAGTTACGGCTTGGTGGTATAAATTGATTAGTTACGTTTTGAAATACGATGAAGGATTTAAATAAGAATTTCAAGTTATGGCCAGCCTATATTTATGACTTTCTTAGTAAAACATTGAGTCTGTTCTAGCATCAATAATTAGTTTTTATCAAAAATCAAAATCAGTATTTTTGAAAATATTATGATCTACTTAAATATTTAATAATAGAATTGAAATGTTTAATTACTAGTAAGTACCTACCTAGCTAGATGTTTTCAATAGTAGTCTTTATGCTCTAGTGGAATATTATGATGTTAGCAGTGAATTTACAAACACTCACCCCTTGTTTCCATTTCATGAGTTGCACCAGCTCTTCATGTATCAAGTGAGCATCCTTGCCCCTCGCCTTGATCTTCTTTGGTAATTCATTCTGATACCTGCAATAAATGAGAATGGTTGAATTAGCAGTGGTTCAAATATTCCTAAAGTTAAGAGTAAGTACCTAATTATGAATGAAAACTATGTGCTAGGACTACTATTTATTAATTTACTCACTATTTATTGTTAAATTCCTTTTGTAAATGATTCATGGCAATGAAATAATGTTTACTAACACATGTTGTGATTGATGATTTTACTAAGTACTTTGCTATAGTCAGGGATAGTTATAACAAATTGCCCACCCTATTTTCCCTGGCAAAAATTGTTATTTAATTAATTAATGTCTGTACAGGGGCTTCTAAACAGGCAACATTTTTCTGCAATATGTGGCCAGCGACTATATTGCTGTATGACTACCTAGTTGCCGGCCACATATTGCAGCCAAAATATAGCCCGTTTAGAAGCCCCATACAATATACAGTAAAAATAAGGTTGGTGACATAATTATGTCAAATACCTAGTTATTTTATTTTTATTTTGTAATTAAATTACTAAAATTAGAGTTAAAAATGGGCATTAAGCTTTTTTTAAAGATTAACATGAGAGGTTTAAATACTAAAAACAGAAACAATTAATTATACTTAATTATTAATAGGATCACACTTTGAGACACAAAAAATATCACTAAGTACTTAGTTTATATTATGGAAGTCAAATAAAAATAAATTAAGTTTAGTTAAGATAATGTAGGTATTGAAATTTAATTATTTTGACCCTAGACACTGAATGTCAAAAATGTGTACTTACTTAACAGTTGCATTTATAAAAATGCAGTCGAAAATAATAATGAAAGCATTAGATCTGATTCAAAGGCCGAGTTTGAAATAGCTTAGAAAACTTAAAAGTACATGACAAAAATAAAATTATGACTCATACTTGACAGAAAATTAAATCTATGACTATTAAATATACAATCAGTGTCCTTAGTAACTTTTTCGGTCATAAAATAAATCATTTAATCATGTAGAAATAACATCAAATGAGGACCGAGCCAAAAGGCAAGTCACCATTTTGAGCGGATGTTAGAGTACTAAACAAAGCATTGTAAAATGAGAAAATAACTTAAGTTGGCAATTATTATCACAGTAATATCATGAAAGGCATTATCTTAAGTCTTAATTAGCTTAAGACTTCATTCAATTAGCAGCAAATACTCTTAACATCGAGTTAATTGCACGTCATGTTATAAAGGCAGCCACCATTTTATAACGCCCGAGCACGGAGATATTTTTCCTCGAACTGTTTCAGGAAAAACGATAGTGTCAATTTGACATCGATCCCACGTGACGCAGTGATTTTAATGAGCGGGTCCGCGAACTAGAGATGCAGTCCGCGAGGGAGGTAGCTATCAAATCAGTTTGCACGGATACACACACAATACAAGTTCATTGACACGCCACGGCCGCATTTTCTCCTCTCAAAGACGAATACACTTACCAGTTGTCTAATTTTATGAGCTCCTCTGGTTTCTTTGTTTTCTGTTCAGCTTTTAGTTTCATCGCTTGTGGGTATAACTTTAAAATAGTGTCAAATTGTTTTGCATCTGCCTCCAGAAAGAAAGAAGACGTGTCTTTCGCGGTAGCCATTGTGAACGTTCTAAATGTACAACACTGCGTTATTTAGTTAGCTATAGCGCCGAACTCGACGCGGCGGCAGCACCTGGCAAACTGGGCGCCCTCTCCCCACTCGACGCCATCTTGTCGACTGAACCTCGCAATGACGTTCAATATTATTATTTGAAATAGCTTCTTGTCTTTATTAATTTATAAAATAGAATTGTTTAATACTTTCAGGGTATTTTCTTTACGCGTTAAATAACTGGTACACCGAATTTATAAAAACGATAACGTTCTGAAACGCAAAATAAAAACGTTAAATATACTTACTCGACATTACAAGGTCATATCGACTACACTTCAAGTCGTGGCAGCGGACATTTGCCTGCCCCCGGGGAACATCGGGATAGGAAAAAATAAACTCCATTTTGTTTTCTAATCACAACACTGGATTAAATATCAAGCACTTAAATCAAAACCACGAACTGTAATGAACACTATGTTCACAATTTAGTCACGTCGACCTCGGTCTTTATCACAATTTCCTTAAACGTGACGCAACACACGACACCGTTCCACCGAAACGACTTTGGTAAACACGCATATTTTCCGTTGCATTGCAGTACACACTGAG
The DNA here is from genome assembly GCA_963691665.1 of Clepsis dumicolana. Lineage (NCBI taxonomy): Eukaryota > Metazoa > Arthropoda > Insecta > Lepidoptera > Tortricidae > Clepsis > Clepsis dumicolana. The sequence continues at coordinate 9,969,679 of OY829516.1, read as the reverse complement.
CTGAGCTCGGAGTAGTCATGAAGTAGTAACTAGCCGTGTACATAAGGCATTTAGGTAGTAGGACGTACATATCACCGGGGTGGAACGTCACCACACCAATCGGCTTTGTTGTTTTGTTTATAGATCGCCATGTGCTCTACTCTCTCTTACGAAGGTGGATTACGGTTATTGAGACGATACCTACTTAAGCAGGTAGTGGTCGGCTAATCGGCTTGGCGCTATGAATATGTTAGGTAGGTAGGTACTTTTATTAGGAAGGGCACGTGCTCCTTAAAGTTAACGAGTCTATTATACCTATCTTTAGTTTAGTAATCGAAGTAGGTATCCTTTCGCCATCTTCGACCGTTTAGTTAAAATTGGGTAAGTACACAAGTATCTTAAGGAATTAAGGAATGAGCCAAGATACAAACTTGAACTTGAAAATTGATGGCTTTTATTAAGCCATCAATTAAACATAGCTGTCTTCTGTCACGTTTAATTACCTAATTAACTACCCCAATACCTACCTACTGAAAAAATAACCATCGGTAAGTACCTACCTTACCCCGAAAAGGTAGAGACAGATAATTAGGTACTTACCTACTTATGAGTTCTTAGAAACTTTATACGTTTTTGTCACAATGACTTTTATTACAAACTTTCAGTAAGTACCTGTCTGTCTACCTAACATAATTTGAGTTACCTAAATATTTTAGATAGTAGGTACTTATTATACGACTGCCCAAAGCAAAAGAGTGTAAGTACTTATTGTTTTTTAGGCTCAGTTTGGCCTACAAAACGGTAAGTGTAAATCGGCATTCATTCGATAAAACGCTTAATTTTTCCATGATATATTTTTTAAGTCATTAGGTACCGAGTATAACAAATTGTTAAAATATTGGTTAGGTGAGGTACTTACTTAGTAGGTACATACTTACGTACAGATAGGTACTTTTTCTTTAAAAAAAATTGAGAGTACCTACCTTTTAGGTAGAATTAATTTCTAATCCGACAAAACTCGATTTAGTTCAATTATAATGGACATACTTTTGACCATTTTAATGCAAGGTGACTGAAACAACCAGATATAATAAGTACCTACTTATCTTAATCAGCATTAAGACCATTTCTAAACGAAAAGTGCACTTTTCAGCCATTTCGTTTATGATTATCCAGTGTCAATAGATCATAGAGCTTAAATTGTTTAAATAAAGTACGTATTTTTTCTTAAATAATTAGGTACCTACCTAATCATTCACACTAAGAAAGATTTGACTCCAGGGCTTAATTTCCTGGTTTAATAAAATAACAAATGATCTGACCATTAGGTAGCTAATTAAAGTTAGCAATTAAGTGAGTATTATGCCAAATGTACACTCCGGCACTTGCACAGAATGAAAAACAATTTTGGCTTGTATAAAAATAATATTTTACCTGGAAGAGTTAGGTATTTACTTAGAAAACTTGTCGCAGCACAAAACCGAGGATTCCGCGCAAATTTGCAGATACCTACTCGCATGTAAACAGTTTGTCCATCACGAAAAACGAGTCTTGAAGATTTTTTACGCGTCTCCCTTTAATCCCGAACCTAAGCAAAATGTATGCAGTGTGTTACTTTTTATTGATGAATGACATAACACAGAAAGACACAAAAAAATTAAGATTTTCAGACTTATTTCAATGGTTGTGCTAAGAAATAGCTTGGTACCAAATTTCATGTTTCTAGGGTAACTAGAAGTACCTTATATAGGGTTTTGATACCATCGCAATTTGTCTGGAAACACCTTTTATAATGACTGTATCTTTTGATTGTGTTAACTTAGAAGCTTGATTTTTTTCATAGCTTCAAGGGACTGCGGGCTTGAGTATTTGATATTAAGCTTGTTACCTCCACGCGTTCCAGAGAAAAAAGGGTCTTGACAGACAGAGAGACAGTGTACAAAGGTTTCGTTTTTCCTTTTATGGTACGGAACCATAGAAATGATTTCGATTAAAAAGTTAGGTTTAATTAATTATTCAAACGATGTATTAGGCCACTAGATTTTGACGATTTTATAGCAGGGACTCGCAAGTCAAGCGCTCTATTTAATCTATTTGACACTCCGACATTTCGAGGATTTTATAGCAGCGACTCGCAAGTCAAGCGCTCTATTTAATCTATCTGACACTCCGACATTTGGACGATATTATAGCAGCGACGCGCAAGTCAAGCGCTCTATTTAATCTATTTGACACTCCGACATTTGGACGATTTTATGGCAGCGACGCGCAAGTCAAGCGCTCTATTTAATCTATTTGACACTCCGACATTTCGAGGAGTTTATAGCAGCGACTCGCAAGTCAAGCGCTCTATTTAATCTATCTGACACTCCGACATTTGGACGATATTATAGCAGCGACGCGCAAGTCAAGCGCTCTATTTAATCTATTTGACACTCCGACATTTGGACGATTTTATGGCAGCGACGCGCAAGTCAAGCGCTCTATTAAATATAATTGACACTCCGACATTTGGACGATTTTATGGCAGCGACGCGCAAGTCAAGCGCTCTATTTAATCTATTTGACCCTCCGATATATGGACGATTTTGTAGCAGCGACGTGCAAGCCAAGCATTCTATTCAATATATTTGACACCGTAATGCAGAATAAGTAACAGTACAGTCATCGTCAAAAGTATCTTATCAATCACTTTTGTCCTTTGTCGTCGACAGCCGTACAAAACGTCACTCATATCAAGGTCGACAGATGTGTTATTGTGACAAGGTACTTACCTACAACAGTGACTAAAAACCATCGTAAGCAGCAATAAAAAACATCGTATGGATATGATATGAGGATATGACTTTCGCGACGACTCGAAAGAGCGATAGAGGCTCTACTTAATTGCAACTCTATTTAGCTAAAGCACTTATTAGAACCACACTCAATAATATTGATTTTCTTTAACACCAAACGCTCTATCAGAGAACTCTGTATAATTTACCTACAGTATAGTTTTGTTAAAGCAGACAATACTTTAGAATGATTTCAGCCTAGTAAATTAATCCAAGTGTGACTTAATTCTTGGTAGGTAATTAAGAACTTATACGAATTAGCATTTCAATCAAAAAAAGTTCAAAAAATCCTGTCTGCATTATTTTAGTGAGTTAATCAATAACGGTTTTAAATTCGTTGTAAATATTTGAGTTATTAATAACATAAGTAGGTTGTAATAATAGTAAACAGATAGAGAACAAAGTAAATATTTAATGTTTTCGTACAAAATTTCTGATACGTTTACGATTATTCAAACACTATATAACTTTACATTAAAAATGTGACAGTTATGAAAGTAGCGCCCTCGTACAATTCTACTTAACAAGTTGGATTGTGGCTTTCATTTGCCTAGATTATATAAGATGTATGAGATTGCCTGATGGGAATCGCAGCGGGAACCCGAAGCCCCTTGGCCTTGGACGAGGGCATGGCATGTCGACTCAAATGAAACATGGATTGGGGTCCTATATTGGACTTTTAATACGCTCTTTAGCAGCGACTGTGGTAGATTCACTGTCCTATTCATATGTACATAGACTTCTATAACAGCACGTGGATGGGCCCTTCAGTAATCGGTTTTTGCTGCCAACTTATGGTACTCATTAGTGCCAGCGATATGTGCCGCGCGCACATTGCACACGGTGACGAGACGACGGCCGCGCATTCCGCTCACCGCCGGCGGGCTCGCTCATTCGTTCCTGATGTGTTCGAAATGTTCCAAAGAACATATAAGTATCCTGATATTTATATCATTCGCCATACAAATACATACCTAAACAAAACAAAAAAATATTGTAAATAGGTAGGTAAGCGAAGTAAATTGCAGGAAACTGACTATAATAACTAGGCAACTTGGGCAGTTTTAGTTAGGCAAGTAAAGTACAATATTTCTACAATCAAAGTTTTTGACTAAAGAAGGGAATACGCCTTATGCGTAGGAAGCGTATGTTACGTGTGTTTGGCAGTTCGTGTTCTTCCGCATTTGTTATAAAGTTTTGGTCAAAGCAGTTTAAGTTAGGTCGTGATAGCCTGGAAGATGATCCTCGTAGCGGAAGACCAGTTTTGGCCGTCACCGATGAAAATGTAGCCAGGGTGAAAAAAAATATATTAGAGGACCGACGAGTGAAGCAGTGGGAGATAGCTAGAGATGTGGGCGTCAGTAAAGAGCGAGTCGATGAAATATTCCATGAGCATTTGAACATGTCCAAGGTTAGTGCACGTTGGGTCCCCAGAATGTTGACTGCATTTGGCATGGAGAGGCGTGTCAAATGTTGCTAAGAGTTTTTGGACATGAGTCGAGGGAAAGAGGAAGAAATAATTTCTAGAATTGTAACATGTGATGAGACTTGGATTCGACAATGGGACCCGGAAAGTAAGCAAGAGTCGTTACAGTGGAAATTTAAGGATGAGAAGCCGCCTCGGAAATTCAAGGTCTGTCCATCGGCAGGTAAACTTATGGCTACAATCTTTTGGGACACAGAAGGGATTTTGCTCATAGATTATTTGCCGAAGAAAACTACAGTGAATGCTGATTATTACTCAAACTTACTAAGAGAGACAATAAAAGAAAAACGGCGAGGTAAACTAAGCAAAGGAATTCTGATTTTGCACGATAACGCACCAGTGCATACCGCCCGCACAACGAAGCTAGCAATTAAAGACAATGGCTTCGAAACCATTGACCACCCCCCTTATAGTCCAGATTTAGCCCCCTGTGACTATTTTCTGTTTAGACTTCTCAAGAAAGACGGGGACGAAGGTTTATGACCGATGACGAAATGAAGGCTGCGCTTACTGACTTTTTTAACGACAAACTAAAAGATTTTTTTTAATGGTTTAAATTCAATATTTGAAAAATTTAATAAGTGCATTTTACTAGCAGGGGACTATATAGAAAAATAAAAAAAATTTAGCCACGACACTCTTTTGTTTCATTGTTAGGTAGATTACTTTTCAGCCGCCCCTCGTACATCTAATATAGTTTAACAGAAGCCCAAGAAATCTTAAAATAACACGTACTGTATCCAAACTCTACCTAGCGAAGTACCATCTCAAATCAAAAGCATTCATTTGTTCCATATTCAAATTGAAAGATGACGAGATACGTACAAACGAAATATTTGCGTTGCTTTACAACCGGGAAATCCGACCAAATTATTATGGCTTCAAAAGGGTGCGGGGCTGTGCCCAGCCCCTAAAAGATGTAAAGTTTCGTTTCGAGGGACGAATGCACAAAAAAGTACGAAGGGAACAAACGTGCCGAGCGAGGGTTCGAACCGCCCGGTTGGGTAAGGTTGATTTTTTTTTATCCGAGACCCAAACGGCTCAGATAAACGGTCTGTCTGCCAGGAACCGATTGTAAGCGAATGTTTCGTTTGAAAAATTAAGCGTTCCTTTTAAATCGGAGGAAAAAAGCGGGCTTCGCATTTTTGAAGCGTTTGTACTTATGCTTAGTTTAAATTAGTCGATGTGTGGGTATTTGTGTAGGTAGCTAAATGTAATGTTACCTGTCTGCTGGAGAGACAGGTAACATTACATTATAAATATCAAACTTCCAACCGTTTCACTAGAAACACTAAAAATATTGAGTACCTACGCAATAAGTTCCTACACTGAAGTTCCTACACGTTTTTATTCTAAGTAGGATATATAGCTAGGTACTCGTACTCAATCTAACATTCAAATTCATTGGAAGCATCCAAAAACCCTTTATTAATATGTCAATCAAGAAATACGCGACTATCGCTGTGGGAATTAAAATTGTTCCTCGTTTTTGCGTCAAGGTCGGCGAGTTGCGATACCTAATCAGAATGCGGCTGCGAGCGATACTAAAGAAGGCGGATAATTTTAAGTTTCGTATTTATAGCGCCATCTTTTGGAATTCAGTAGCATTATTGTGGAGTGTACTTAACATTGAAGCGACCTCGCGGACCTCGTCTGTCGTTTGATAGAGATATCTTTAGGTAGATCATGTTTTCTTTTGTGGTATTCTCAACAGATTCGATTCGATATGTTTTTTTTGTCGATTCAGTTTTTGGAAATTAAAACAAAATCGAAAACAGTTCAAAAATTAGCTCGCGAGGTTTAACAGCTTACAGAGCCACTACTTTTTATCATTCAGCTATACATAGACAAATGTGAAGTTTATTTATGTGTCGACCCTTCTAATCATACCGATCGTTGCGATCGGACGTCGATGCGATTAAACTCTACCAAACTAGTATTGCATTTTCATAAGAGACGACTTTACAGGGTGTCTCATAAATAAAATTTACGTTGTTTCAGCTAGGCCTCAAATTACCGCAAGATGAGAAAAGTGTACGTGCATCAAAAGGGAGAGATAGAGACATTTTATAGCATTTTTTTCAAGTTAGCGTATTATCGCTCTCTACGCTATAGCCAGACACGAAAGGACACCTACATGATTGTCAAAAATGTGTTACTGCGACAAGGTACGAAAGTGACAAGTTACTAGGTACCATAAGAATAAATAATAACATTATAAATAATTGTTTATTCTCATATAGGTTCTTTTGATGCCGGCTGTACCTAGCGAACCCAAAACTTCTTGTCTTTCATGATTCTAGCTGCGTCCATGGAAAGTACCTATCCGTCGCAGTATGCATGCAGCACAAGGAATAAACGGCTGTATGTATACTTACCATATCGACGGTACTCTGACTCAACCTCTTAAATGAACTTTGGCGAAATTGGAATAACCACTCTACAGTGTGAACCTAAGGTGGTTATTCCAATTTCGTCAAAGTTTATATACGAGGTTGAGTCAGAGCCCCGAGTACGAATATTCGAAACCTGCATCACGTAAAATCGAATAGTTAACGTTATCGAGTTTGTGTGACGTTTTAAACAGCGCCCGCCCACAAGCGTATTTGGAACTAAAATTTAGTATGAGGTTTCTCGATCTCGATACGATAACCGTAACGTTACGGAGGATTCGAAAAGTCGTGCTCGACCCTCTTAGTACCGGTATCATTATGAGAATTATTTGCTGTCGATACGTCCCACTAGTGGAGCTGCCAACGCGAACGAAATGGAAAAGTTTTCTTGCGTCAAAAATTACATTTAGTAATTGATGACTAAAAAATACGTCTCGATCGAGTTCGCGTTAAACGTGTCAAATACTGTGACAATACCTAGTACGTTTGCCAATACGTGCGCGATTTTCCTATTGTAATACATAGAGACTCGACGTGAACGCGATCGAAACATTTTCTTATTTCAAAAATAACATTAGAGTATGTATGTGTGTTACCTAAGCCGGGTTACATCGCCCACCAGCTACGCCTTCGTCTGCATTAGGCCTTAGAAACTTGACCATAAGCTCCAAGAGACCTGAGAATTTGATTATGTGCTACCTACCTGTTATGAGGTAGAGCTTATTAGGTAGAGTGCAACACAGGTCCATTAAAACCTGAGCTACCTATTTCAATTTGTTTGATAGGTAACTGCACAGTTTGTGCTATATTATTAGCAAAGTCAAGACCTTTTTTATGGGTAGAAAATTACGACTATACCTACTACCTAGTGTTTAAAATGAGTGCAATCAATTTCCCATTACACTTGACTAATTAGGATAGACTGAGACTGCCATAAATTCTTTGGTTGACATCATGTTGACATTAATATTAGCAAGATATACGTGGTTAATTTGTTGATACAAAACACGTTAGTACCTATTGTATGGTTGGTATTTTGGCATAGGTAGGTACAGTCTTATTTTTATGTTCCCGATGCCGCGTGTCTGTAAAACAGCTGTTCATTCGATTAGCGGCTGCATTGCATTAACCAAATGGCACACGAAAGCGTTCAATGAAAAGGTTCCGCAATGCTCGATTTCTTGAATGAACTGACGTCACTACGAGGATACTGTACGTACACCTATTGTAATGTAGGATTATACTTATAGTTAGATTGAGTTATTTCTGGCGTCAGATATTCTGTTCAAAATGAACACGAATTAGTCACAAGTCGGTAGCGATGTGAGTCGGACGCCACGCTCTTTCGCTTGCCTTCGCGCTCTATCGGCCGCGGCCGACCCACCGCGAATTAGGCCAAGCTTAACTCAGTGTTTCTCTTTCTAAACCGGCTAGACGTGTCGCTCTGTCCCTCTCACCCGGTGCTACTTTCATTGATGTAATCAGTTCAATGTTTACGTTTTATCAGGTGATGAAATTTAGATGTGTTTTAAATGGTGATAGAGAAGTCTTCGTGTTACTATTTATGTAGGTATCAGTCGGCGACTATTGATTTAGTGTTAACAATGAATGATGATGAATCAATGATAATTGGAATTATTTTAGTACTTACGTTTGCCTGTCATTGGCCACACGCCTCAGCCGCGTCACTACTTTGACAGTCCTCGGTTTAATTATACCAACAAATGACCAATACTTAGGTTAATGATACTGAGTACCCATAATTTCCATCATCATCTCTATAGGTATTTTTTTCAATATGCGAGGTAATAATGTCTACTCTCAAATTTGTAAGCCTTGTTTTTCTAAACGTCGGAATACCTTTCAATGTCTTTAAAACCCTTTATCTATTCTGTGACCCTTTGGATTAGATAACAGAAATACCCACCTATTAATAGTTATGTAACGTAAAGTAAAATGGATAAAGTTTACCAACTTTCTTCAAATAACCTAATAGAAACGATTTCTTACATTGATGTAGTACTTACTTACTTCGCATAAGGCTAAACTACTTACGTAAAAAAACAGGTTAACTATTTAGGTAAACAGTATAGGGTACCTTACTACTTGTTAATCAAAAAAGTCGTTGATAGACTTCTTTATGAATAAGTAACATACTTAACTGTGTTCTGATCTGACACTCGTGACAAAGTTAATTGATTTAAGTGTAGCTAATAACAAAAACTCTTATGCATTTTGTTTGTTTGAAAACGTGAGGTTTATACGTACACGTAAACTAGGGCTCTACCAGTAAATCATACAATTACACTAACAAATAAAATTTTAAATAAAATTAAGAATCTCCGTAGGGTGACTTAATCAAATCAGCCTACGTCCACCTATTGATAGGTACTTAAGGTAATGCTGCCCGGTCCTGTGCCAATCCCATTCACGGTTTCCAGCCTACCAGAAGCAATAACACGCTAAAAAATATCGTCGACATAAAGCATTCGTCACTTTCTAACAAATGGGCAAGTGCGAGAGGGACAGATGCTTTTCGTCGTCGATAAAGGTTAGTATGCTAGGAGGTCAGATATCGTCCGAACTGACTAATAGGCCGGTGGTCTGAACAGACCTTCAACCTAACCATTGCCAACCTTCTGTAACCGCCTTCCTTAGACCACCTAGGTAACTTACCATTGCTCCGTCTTGCCAAGTCCTCTTCTTCACTTCAGTTGCGTTAATCCTGTTTGCAACAACCGCAATATTAATCCTTTTCAGCATTTCCGTAATTAACCTCAATCGCCTGACTCACAAGCATTGAGATAATATTATTCAATCCTTAGTGACAATTTAAAGGTATGTAATAGCGGTAACGTTTCCTATTCTACATGAAAGTTATGGCAAGCTAGAAGTGCTTGTAGGATGAGGACCAATCATGTCGTGTATGGGTGTATACTGTAGCGAAGTACTATTGGATCACACACATTTCCTAAGCATTCCGGATAAAGTAATCGCTGCATAATAGAAACTTTTACTTACTAAAAAAAAATGGCCACATTAGGACTAAACTCATTTATAACCATACGAGTAGTAATCGGGCAGTAGTCCGAACAAACGTTATTATCTCCAGTAGGAATATGTACCTTATTAAACGTGATTGGATATTAGTATTCAACCCAAATAGAGCAGAACTCGTGTTTGCATGGCGGCTGAACATGGCACTTCTCCAAATTGTAACTCGACGACAGACGACCTTTGTTAGGTAGCGGTAGGCGTCTAGGTAGAGTCGATCAAGCCATTCGTGATTTAATATATGTACCTCTATTCGCTATGTACAGGGATATATGGTGTTTTTCTCGTATCGTAACCAGTTGCGATCGAAAACTTTTCCGCCCTAGTACCAATTAGCGAATTTCAGGGGCCAAAACCTTTTTTTTAGCTCCTGCCTGTGAACGTAATAATAGGTTAGGTTATCTCCAATTGCCTAGAGGGCAAACCACGCAGAGATATAATTCGTTACACCAGCTGTATACCAGCTGGTTTTGTCCAAGAACAAAAAAGTCTTCGATCGCCAGTCATATAGTTTCTTCTACAGCCAGCCCTGAAAAAAAAATCAATAACTATTTTGGCTCAGCGTTAAGAAAAATCAACCTTTATTACTTAGTGTAATTTTTTGTTCCTTGCGTAATGACAAAAAATTGCTATCAATGTTTTTGGTCAAGTCACATTGACCGCTAAGTAAAAAAGAATTATGTTATCATGCGAAATAAAATCAAAGAAAAATTCGTTTATTTATATCCACGCATTTCTTTACCCATCGGTGAGCTCTTTCGCGGAAATCAAAGGCATTGAATAAATTACCAATTATGTTCTAATTTAATTAGCGTTCCAACAGGACTAGCAAACCCTGAAATACAGATATGAGCAGTAGCACTATTTACAAACTTTATTTGCAAAGCGTGCTTTCAGAGATAAAGAGCGGTGATAATAAAATCACTTTACAATGTCAAGTTGAAGGTGCCAGTTTTAAATAAAAACGCGTATAGTGCCATAAATTTATCTGAGCCGGTGGTAAAAAGTGGACGTAATAGCACAACCATAAATGTCGATATTTTTTTTGGCTCACGCGGTTTGGTTGATTTAGCCTCAACACTAGGTTCTTATATTCGCCAATAACGACGCCGTCACCGGTTCAATAAGTTTGTAATTAACATTGTATTAGAATTTAGAACACTAAAACAAATGACTGAGCTGAATACCATTACGTCGGTTGTTCCCCTGACCTGATGATTAATTGCCCAATGGAAGACGGAGACATAACGTGACGTCAACGTCATTAATACATGTATGACACTAATGTCAAGTAACAAACCCACCTACTTGTTGTTGAATAGAGGTTGATGTTTATTAAATCCAACCTAGTATAATTGTAATTGGATTTGTGACCCACAGGAGATCTTTTTCCACAATCGTGTTCACCTCTTTTGCAAGGAGAGATATTGCACTAATATTCGCAGAGGCGTTAGCGTAGGTAGCACTCTACCTATAGGTCTATAGAATGTCCAATAGTAGGTATAAAAAGTCTTATTTGCCCGTCTTTTTATCGTGGATTTTTGCTAGTTATTATGAAGATTGTTACCGATTTATTATAGCAGACATACGGAACGGATCAATAAAATGCAAATTCTTTAAAAGAAGAGCTAAAAAAAAAGAGATGCCAAAGTTAACCGGGCTTAAATAGCCAAATTCGGAGGATACACGGAACTGCGCAACACTGACGCATAAATCAATAATTTGTTATAACGGGATTAAGTACTTAATTAAAATAAATTCCAGACATTCTTTCAGCAGATAGAGTGTTAGGTCAGGTCCTTATCCGCCAGTGGCGCAAACTGGTGAGCACAAAACGACATAGTCTCATGGCCAATATATTATTATAGCCCTCAGTGCAGTGCTGACACTGTTGTTGACTGCCTGGAACAAGGTTAGAGGGTCAAAATTTGCAAATGATTCGTAAAGTAAGAGAGAAATAAAGAAACTTTTAAAACTGGAAGACGAACGAGCGTCAAGGACGTAAAGTTTATCAATTCCGTGTGACAAAGGGAAATGATTGTATCAAACATGAGGAAGTTGAGAACAGAAGCAAATTATAGCAACCGTTTCGTAAATATTTAATTTTACACCATAAGTACTTACTCCAACTCCAATCTAAGAATTGTGGCTCTACCTACACGTTGAGATTTTAGGACAAAAGCAAGACGAACTGACTTGTCCCAAATACAGGACGACAGGACCCATAAAAAAGTCTCATTTGAAGTCCGTTTTGGTAAAAATAAATGCATCTTAGAGAGTTTAGTTTGGAAAATATGCAGTAGAGGCATAATCTATAGGGTTGTTTCCTCTTAGTCAAATCAGCAACTTTTTATGAAATGTCAAAACGATCCGTTAGCATGAAGTTTGTATTGAATTAAGAACTATGACGTCATAATTTTCAGTGATCAAACTGCCTCTTTTTATTAGTGTTTGTTAAATTAAAAATCGTTTTAATTGTAGTAATAAGTAGGCATCGGTTTTTATGCGTATTTTCGGTAGCTTGATAAAGTGAAAACGTAAAATAGTATTATTTTGACATCAAGTAAACAATCCAAATGTAAATAGCTTGTTTCAGTAAGAGAATTTGTTTTTAACTTTGCCGCTTTCAATAGTAATAAATTTGACAGGTTAAGCCTAATAATGTAATCATACAGTATATCGCATGATAAGGAGTTGTTGATAAAATACATTATAAATACGTATAAACCTATCTATCTAAAAATATAACTACCTATTTGGTTAAAGTTTTCATGCATTTTTTTATGCGCTAACTACCCAATTAGCAATATACCACCCGTATATAGACTAATCGGTCTAATCTCGACGCCGAAGACCCCTGTATTGTGCCTTAGCTTTTTTGTCCATATTATTATTAGGTGTAAAGAATATGTAAATAGGTATAAATCACTGTGCTTTAACAACATAATATACGGAGGTGTGTCACCTCTTTAAAGCCAATAAGTGGGTATTATCCTTATCAGGTAAAAGATAAAACAGAATTGGTTGCCAAACTATGATAAACTATTCAGGTATAAAAATAGCATAAATAAGAGAAATAATAATATTTGTAGGAATTTTAGCACGGTGAAGGTATGTCATGTGCATAGAGCCTAAATGGACAAAACTGTCAGTGATTTATTTATAAGGAAACGGCTTAAGTATACACATTTTCTCATCACCGTAAATATACAACGGTTAAGTAGCCGGTATTTAAATAACACTAGGTACATTGACTGATTGGTTATCATTCCCTCGATGTATTAACCTTTGCGCGGTCCGGAGTCCATAATGCCTAGTTAATTTAGTTGAGAACTTCCTCATTAGTCCAATGTACAATGCAATGAGTAAGCGTGTTGAGTTGGCTAACCAGAATAGCACGATTCCGTTCAATCACAATAGTGGGGTTAAAATGGAAAATTACGTAGAATTACGTACAATCCAAGAACACTTTATTGAACACCACATAACAAAGACAACAGAAAAAAGGCACCAAGAAAATACAAGGTAGATAGATACAGCTACTTTTCATTTTCTTGCAAGAAAGCTATGACGGGACAATTTGTGACGTTCTTTTTCAACGGGGAGTTGGGCGAGGATCTGTCGGCATCTACCTACTTTTAGTAGTTACGTAGCAATCTACATATAATAAGTACGCAATTTTGGGCATAATTTGGAGTAGTGCTGTCATCAAGGAGTTAGCGTATGAAACTGACAGAAAGTCAGTTGTAGAACTAAAATGTTGGGAAATGACTGTTCGAGCTATTATAGTTGACACCTTGAGACCTCAAGATAAGACTCAACGGGTTCACCAATTTCAAGTAACGTGTTTCCAAGGCTATCCAGAACTTACTGTGTTTTTTTTATAACGGACGCACCTGAGCATTTTTCTTTCCTTCTGAAAACTTAAATAAAAAAATAATAAACATCAAATCTGTCGCATTTATTGTACCTAGCCTAATTGGACTTTGCACCGCTCTTAATTGCCTTGGAACCGATATGTCCATGTATTATTATTATATACGTATAAAGAGCATGTCATAAGGAATTAACAGCACTATGTTACTATCAGTTGCGGCAGAGCGTTCGGGACGACTGGTGATCGCGGCTGGTCAACCGAGGTATTTTTATCCGATATTTTTTCACTATCGATAATGGCGATTTTTATCAAATCGATTTTCTCGTTCATTGTTTTTGATAAGGCTGCAATAAATAATGTAAGGTAAACGTTTCGATGATTGACATCTTAATTACAATTCCAATAATTGTCACCTTGCTTGTCACCTTAAGAGTCTTATCACACGCGAGTGCTTCATACTAATATCGCTCGCAGCGCGGCGAACACGATGCGTGATCGTCTCCATACAAAAACTCACTAGCAAATCGCCGGTGTGATAAAGCTGTTATTGTGGCTATAATTGAAGGTGCCAACTATCGGGATAGTATCGGACACTGGGACGTAACCCTTATATTATTAGGCGATTTTTCTCGACTTTGAATTTCTAGTGCCGAGTGAGGTCTATCTGTTAATTTCCACCAGTCATAGGCCAGTAGCTTATTGTCTCTCATTGGTGGAGAATGACAGATAGACCACACTAGGCACTAGCGATCCTGGCGGATTTTTGACTCTACCACTTTACTCAAGCTATTGAAAATACTCATGAAAAACGAGGCTTCACTACTGCACCCTAAAAATGGAGTGCCATTTTTAGGGTTCCGTACCTCAAAAGGAAAAACGGAGCCCTTATAGGATCACTTTGTAGTACGTCTGTCTGTCTGTCAAGACCCTTTTTCTCTGGAACGCGTGAAGGTAGCATGCTAAAATTAATATCAAATACTCAAGCCTGCGTCCCTTGAAGCTGAGAAAAAATTACAGTCATTAAAAAGGTTGTTTCCATACAAATTGCCGTACCCTGAAAACCTAAAGGGTACTTCCAGTTGTCCTAAAAACTTGAAATTTGGTATGAAGGTAGCTCTTATAGCACAATCATTCAGAAAACTCTCAAAATCTTAAATTTTTAAGTCTGTCTGTCTGTAGATTTCAAAGACCAATATAAGATGACCCCACACTGCGTATCATTTTGCTTATGAGCAGGGCTCTGCTAACACTGGACAATTTAAAACACTGGGGATCAGGTGTTAAAATCGTTGTACGAAACCCTCGTGCGCGAGTCCGACTAGCACTTGTCCGGTTTTAATTTACCAAAAACTAATTAAAAGACTTTAATGACTGAAAATGATGACGTCTAATAGTTGAGTAGTTCGATACAAACTTGATATTAAGCGATCGTTTTGACATTACAAAACAGGTTGCCGATTGGGTCAACAAAGTATGCACCATCCCTTCTTGGACAAGTGATTCGGAAAAATAATATTTTTTAGAAAGCCAATTAATATTGAATAAAAAATCGTTCACCTAATTATCCTGAGCAATTATTATACAGGGTACGCGATGTCTGTGCATTTTAACAATCTCTAGATAGAGTCTCCCTATATAATGTACGTAATAGGTAATATCCTAATTAAATTTTTCTACGTAGTCCTGGATATTATTTTGAAAATCAGTATTCACAGTACTGTTAGAAATCAAATCCAACTCAACTTTCGAGATTTAGTGATTTTTTACGACCTAAGTATGTCTTTAATAATGTAAGATCTGTCGGCTGAATAATATTTTAAGTATGTACCTAATGTAAACTTGCACTTGTATTCATTTATCAACTTGAATACTTACCTACTGAAGATTGATATCACTAAGTAGCGAATGATTTAAAATAGTAGCTATTCGGTTACCAAGTAGAACGCGAAAACTTATACTTAGAAGCATAAATATCACAAATGAGAGTGATGAGTTTACGCTAAACCGCCTGGACGAGTTTGGTTCAAATTTGGAATGGAGGTTTATACCTTAGATTAAAACACAGGCTCTACCTAATTAATATAATATTTTTATGTAGGTATCTAACGAAAACCGGGAACACCTAACCTAGTGCAACTTTATCCTAGCACCAGTTTAACCTTATTAATTTTTTTAACGAGCATGCGGTTCACCTGATGATATAAAGTGATCACCGCCGCCCATAGACACCCACAGCACCATAAAATCCTACGAAACAAAACATACCTATTATGACCTTTATGACTACTTTTTTTTTTCAAATCATAATAAATACTTTATTTACTTATGGTAGGTACATAAGTTAACAAAAAAGGTCAACCTCAACGGGCCAGCTGTATTTATTTTCTTTAGAATCCCGTCTTCATTTTGTCGTACTCAGCGAGTTTGACTCTATCTATGACAGCTCACTAACGATGCCGGCATATCGTACTGGCCATCTCCCAAAATTTATATCTTGCGTCGGGTATTTCCAGAACAAACTTTCCGCTCTTGGAATTCAAACGAAAAATCATGCAAGTTCCATTGTATTACACTGCGGTGCTTGATCAATGAGCTCATTAGCTCTACAGTCCCGCAATGTACAGCTACTTGGACGAATTTTCTTGCGCGTGGGAACAGAGCGAGAGCCCACAATAACTTCAGTGCGTGCCAATTGTTACTTACTGAAGTGTAGATAGGCAATTTTATCCACGAGTATCAAATGCCTGCGTTCTTCTAAGGTTTTAACTGAATTCTTTTGTTTCGAATTTTTTGTTTTACCGTAATAGGTACCTATATTGTTTAATCGAATATTTTTTCCGCACATCTAATTCTAATTCTGTCGACGTTCTTCAGCTGAAATGAAAACCTTTTGCACGGCAGCAGACATTGTTGCCATTTGGCACAGAAGCTAAACTAATTAAGCTGTAGGTACTTGAAACTCCGTGGTCAGCGGGGTTTCAACCACAAACATATTGTTACGTACTGATGACGTCAATTCAGAACATGCACATCAGTATTCATCAGCTCCAATAAAACAATTCATGAACAAACTGAAGCCGTGGTGTTAAGTTGTTTACGTATGCTGGGTTATGTTGAATTGATGTACTTACTTATGGTAGGTATTTGAGTTTAAAAAATTGTTCTAAGTTAGTGTAAGAGCAAGTTTTATTACCTATAGGCTACAATTATGTCTATTTAGTTAGTTAATAATATAAGGTGTTTTGTCACGGGAGCAAAGCCGCAGGCGAAAGCTAGTAAGTATTATACATTATAATAAGTCTTTAAAACTTTGAAACAGCGAACATTCAAACAATAAACTTGCCACTTTAGTGTTCCGAGACAATGTAGTCTTAGAAGGCCGCCACGCCATAATAATGAACGGTACGTCACGACTGTCGCAAAATGTTTGTTGTGTCGTCCATAACACGCGGAACTTATCGACTTTTATGGAAGAAATGAAACGACTATCGATTTGCATCGAGTTAGCTCAGTCGGTAACGCGTAGGAGTCGTGGGTAGCTCGTTTTTAAAGTGTTAACTATTTACTAGGTAGGTATATGTCTGGAAGTGAAAAATTATTGGTTAGGAATCTTTTTTGATACCTACTTAAGGTATCAGTTTTTGAGATTTTTACGATTCAGTATTAGACATTACGATATTCATAATAAAAAAAAGAAAAGAAGAAGAGAAGAAGAAGAAAAGAAGAAAACGAAGAAATAGAGAGGAGAAAAGTTTTAAAAGTAGTTACGTATTTAGGTAACATAACTAGAGAAAGAAAGAGATTTCATGAAATTACCAGTACTAAATTTTAACTTTACTTTTCATGCAATTTTTCATTCAAATCATACCTAAACACTTTTAATCCCCAATCGGGCTTATTTGAAGCAAGGCAAAGAAAACCGAGTAGCATTAATTAAATAATTTTTTTAACATGCGACACTACTATGAGACTCAAACATATCGAAAAAAATCTAACACTTTGTCAGCATTGTACTATAATACTTATCTACCTATATCCATGCTAAAAATTGCAACTCTCTAAGTACCTATCAAGCAAGAGTCTCCAAGCTATGTCGCGGACAGATAGACGGATAGACTGACAAACAGTCAGACAGATATGGCGAAACTGTAAAGGAAAGTATAAGCTACCAAAGTAACTAAGTACCTAATGGGACTTTCAATTTATTTTTGCTATTCAGGTATTTATTTAGGTATTCAATTTATTTATAAGCGCAGTGAAAATGGTCGGATTTATAGTAAGGACTCGTTATCAAGAGAGCATAATTTCCTCATTTATTCCAAGATACTTGGCCTGCAATGCTCCCAATTTATGGTCGTCACGAGCTGGACTTAGGCGCGGTTGTTTTGTGATAAACGCGATCGTTTGACGCACGTGATTTTACATGGTAATCTTATACCAAACATTGTCTTACGCGGTGAAAGCGGCATTGAACAAACAATGCAATATTTAAGTTAATCGCATGCGCCTAAAGCTGCGATTGCCGCACAAAACAACCGCGCACTATAGGAAGCCCTAGTCGCAAGCGATTAGCCATACCTTTTTTTTCGTTCGCCAGGTATGGGCGGGCGCATGCGCGTAAGCTAGCATGCCGGTTCTACGCAACGCTGACCACCCCGCCTCGCAGGCCACCGACTCCGTGTACTCGCGGTACGCGGTCGCCGTGCTTGCCGCCTGGGCTGCTGAAGGCGGTAAGGTTAAGCCTCAGTACAATGTTAATCACGTTTTTTTTTCATTAGCCTATGCGGTATCCCACTGCTGGGCAAAGGCCTCCCCTTTCTCTTTCCACGTGTCTCTTGGTTTCGGCCAAATCTCGCCAGTCCGGCCAAAAACGATCCAAATTGTCCCGCCATCTCCTTCGGATCTGGTCTGCCTCTGCTCCGGTGTCCGTCGCATGGGACCCAGTCGGTAGCAATTCTGGTCCAGCGATCCGGATGCATTCGGCAGACATGCCCCGCCCAGTATCACTTCTTTGGCAGTATTTGTCCCTACATCGACAATTTGAGTTCAAGGCCGTGTTTTATAAAGCTACAAATTACAATTTACAAGCGGAAGTCTCATTCTATCACCTATTCTTAGAATGAGACTTCCGCTTGTAAATTGTAGCTTGTAGTTTTATAAAACACGGCACTGGAGGGTAGTTCGGTCATTAGTCACGTAATCAATATAAAATACTAGTGGCTCTGTGATTTTGTAGACCTCTTTTTCTTCCACCTCTCCTCCTCTTTTTTTTAGTTTCAAAATATACTATTAGGCTATGGAATTGTAACTACTCTCCGAAACGTGATATATGATAGGGAAGAATTTACTGGGAGATGAATGATAAATAAATGCTTGAGTAGTTAACTTGAGTTTACTGAACTTTACACGGGTTACACTGTTCTAAGGAATGGGGAGCTAACCAGGCGGGTATCGGGAGGGCGTCTTCAGTGCCCTAAGCACGACTGGTCGAATCCTGCGTTACGTTACGGTTATCGTATCGAGATCGAGAAATCTCATACTAAATTTTAGTTCCAAATACGCTCACGGGCGGGCGCTGTTCCAAACGTCATACAAACTCGTTATAGTTTACTATTCGATTTTACGTGACGCAGGATTCGACAAGTCGTGCTTAGGGCACAGAGCGCGACCGATTGATAAGGTGTTCCGTAACCGACTACCTCGCGCCGCTCCGCACCCGCGTGGTTAACCCAAAATGCTGACGAGGGTGTCGCCACAGAATTAATGAGTCTGCTCACAAAATTTCACGAGAATCGGTTGAACAATGCGTCCTGTAGAGGGTAGAAAGACATCAGAAACAATTTTTGTCCAAGCTGAAAAGGACGCTTCGCTCACTTCGTTTGCTCGGTCAATAATGCCTTCCCATGCGAACCCGGTGCGAATTGGGTACTTCACAGACACTAAATTGCTGCCCTGGAGTGTGCAGGTTTCCTCACTATGTTTTCCTTCACCGAAAAAGCTCATGATAAATTACAAATGTAGTTTCGCACGTATTATAAAAACTCAGAGGTACTTACCTATGTACCACGGCTTTTTTCGGCAACACACTCGTATAACACTAACCTAATGAAGCAACCGTGCCGTAAAATAAAGCGAGTTTGTCGTCGTTGTTTGTTGTTTGAAATTACTTATACCAACTTTTTTAATAGTCCAACCTAATTTTGAAAAGTCGCAAAACAAATTAGCTAGTTGAGAGCAGTCGGTAAGAGAAACAAAAAGAATGGCCTACCGCGACAACACTACATCACGTCGAATACCGGATAATGTTCTTATTATTCTAAGATTTACCTATTCTAATTTAAATCTGTAAGTACTTTGATAACTAGATCATCTCACTGCTAAGCGTTCTATACGCGAACACGCCATTATTCATCCCCCAAAGCTGAGTCAATCCACCCCCGCATCTATCATCATAAATTAACGTCATGATTTAAATTGCAGCCACCTACCCCTTCGACCTGACGAAGACGCGGCTGCAAATACAATCAGAAGTCGCCGCGGCTAAGGAAGGATACAAGGTAATATTTATCTCAGTCTACTCTACACTACATTTTGCAACTAAGGTCCGCGCCTTTAAAGTTGCAAAGTCACAGAGAGCAGTGGCGGGGCGGCGCGATGCAGCATACAGACGGGATCATTTGTAATATTTGAAATTGTATGAAAGAATCCGCATTGGGAATCAGCCAGAAATTACTCTTTCATACAAGTACGAACATTGTTAGTGCGTTTGCATAACTTTATACCATCTTTATACTTATTAAGTAGCTTTATTCCTTGCGTAGGAATATTGGCTTGCAGGGACGGATATAATTTCATTCGCGTTATTTCTGCGTTTGGCATTAGTGGCAATTAACATTTAGGTTATCAAACTGATGAAGCAATTATATAAACGTACTCTAAGGTTACTGACCCTTATACATACTCATATTAATAAATTTAGTAAACAAATAGATTCAAGTGGCCGATAGTAACCTATTCCATTAATGAATGTTTTAAAATTTGTAAGAGGCTACAGAGCCAATAATCCGCTAAGTGGCAACGTCTGTCTTTGTATAAAAGTTTCAGCAGTAATTACTTACATTTAAATATAAGTAAGTACTGACATTTAATACTTTCTGTGACTGCACAAATGAGTTTGTTGCGGACTCTACATAGGCGTCTGGGTTGCGTCCCCCTCAAAAAGCAAACAAAATAGTAAAACCTTTCGGTACAGCAATGGTTTTGATCGATTGCGACCCTCCCATGGCTCACAAACCACCCTCCCCACCTCCGCAGGGTCTGAGACGATATGCTCTACAATTTTACATTAATAACATTTTCAAATATGTAATTTTAATAAGCTTATGCCACTAGGTATTTATGGCTCATTCATTGAATTACGTTTGTGTATCAATGATCAAATCTTACACTACAAATAGCAAACAAAATATTTTAACGGCAATTAAGCTGATCCATCAACGTCATTTTTATTTCAGCTAGAAAACCATGGCATGATTAAAACAGCTGTAGGCATAGCGAAGCAGGAAGGGATATTTAAGCTCTGGAGCGGCTTAATGCCGATGTTCCAACGCCATGTCATCTACTCCGGAAGCAGACTCATCTTTTACGAGAAATTCAGAAACGCCCTCAAAGATGAGAACGGGAAAACTTCGCTGGGCACAGCGTCTTTGGGTGAGATGTCGTTTTTTTCTTGACTATGCTGTGTTTCCACTATATTTTAATTATTTTTTTCATTTGTTACCTATAGTAAATCGAAATATCTATTAATAGCATCTCCGTTGCGTATTTAATGTAGGGTAGGTGCTGGGTGCAAAGTGCCAGCGTAATGTTAGGTAGCTACCCACTTAAAAGATTCGAGCACCGAAGTACTTAAAAAAAATCACTTGACAATGCAACGTTTACTTACATATATGGACTTTATAAATTCCAATCATGTCTAAAACAACGGCGCACAGTATCAATTATCATTAAAACATTTAATGTAGGTACATACCTATTTACTGCCAGCTGAGAGGCTAACAAACTTACCGCGAAAGCACACTTGCGTCAAATGCCCGCAAAATTAAACAAACTCATAAACACATATTGCATTAAACCTAGGTAATTATAAAATATCTATTTAAACAATGGACTAAACATTAATCTTGTCCCGAAGTCCAGGCGGCCTGGCTGCCGGCTCCCTCGCCCAGCTGATCGCGTCTCCAACAGACCTGGTGAAGGTTCAGATGCAGGCTGAAGGCCGAAGGGTCCTGCAGGGAAAGGCGCCGCGGTTCACCAGCTGCACGCAAACTTACAAGCTGCTGTACAAAGAGAGCGGGATTCTTGGGTTCTGGAGAGGTGAGTTAGGACTTTAAAATATTATACCTTTCCTACTCTTTCAATATCCATGTGAAGATAAAAGAGCTGAAATGCCGTGTATCCCCATAACAGGAACACAAAAATCCAAACTCCTATGTTAGGCCCCCTTGAGGTCAATTCCGCTGCTCTTGATGACGCGTTACACTAATAGAGTAGACGTTTCAGCTAAGCCGTTTGTGACAGAGATTGTTACTGCCCATTTCAATAAGTTGCAGGCAAAATCATTGTTTAGGTACAGTCAGCAGCAATAGTTGCTAAGCAATCGAAGCGCTCACAATGATCTGCACAAGCCCTTATGTCTATAACAATAGAGCCGTGCTTAGATCATTGTGAGCGCTTTGGTTGCTTATAAACTATTGCTGCTGACTACCAATGCTGAAACCATGCAAAAGTGGTAGTCAGACCAGCTAACCACTACTACGCTATTATTTATTTATTTATTTATTTTCGGAGAACCAACAGCTACAAATTACAGAGTAGGTTATTTCTATAGTAACATTGAAGCCAATTACAGGATCTCACAACTAGAAACAAATTGTATACAATTAAAAGAGAATACGCACAAATGGTCGCACTGATGCACAACGAAACGTGAACAAAAAAGTGATAGCAAAATTCATTCTTAATACAGCAAAAATAGAATAGAATTAATAAAACAGCAGTACCTAACCACCCGATACAGCACGCTCACTCAAACCACCTCCCCGCCAATCGCCGCCTCACCGTAGAAAGATTACAATTGAATACATCGATATCCAGCTCCTCCGCCACATCATTCAGGCTACGACAAGCTCGCCTCAAAAAACTGTTTTTCCTGTATTTGGTTGCACCAAACTTAAGTGAAATAGGTGGGTGGTATCTTTTGGATCTATTTGGAGTGTTAAAAGATATACTGGACAGCAGTTCGGGACAATCGACCTTACCATTAGTGATACTGAGGGTATAGATAATGTCCGCTATTTCACGTCGCTTTTCCAATGCAATAAGATGATGCCTTTTACACAGGGTATATTAGCGGAATTAGTGCACGGACACTAAGTATATTTTTGATTTTCGTTGGCTTGCTATTCACCCAGTGTTGGAATTCATTAAGATAGACAATTTATATACTAGTCAAAGTCTTATTTTTAATATACCCCTACTTTAAAAAAGAGCTCTTACAAGTTTGACGTGTGTATTTGTCGGCCTGTCTGTGGCTTCGTAGCTCTTAAACGAATTTTTTTAATAGAAAACTAGCTTAATCGAGAGGATTTTAGCGAAGTTTCATTAAAATCGATTCATCCGTACATAAGATTGGTCATAAGTCTTTGAAATAAAAAATAACAATACAATACAAGAACTCTTTATTGAACACCACATAATAAACAAAACAGAAAAAAAGGTACAAAGAAAATGCAAGGTAGCAATGGGCGGCCCTAACAACAGGTAGGTTTATAACAGTAGGTAGTTTCAACTTTTCTAATTTGGAGTTGTGTCTTAGGTGCCATACCAAACGTGCAACGCGCGGCCCTAGTCAACATGGGCGACCTAGCGGCTTACGACTACACCAAACAGTTCCTAATACGCGAGTTCGGCATGGCGGACAACGCGGCCGTCCACGCGTGCGCCGCCTTCACTGCCGGCTTCGTGGCCGCTGTGATGGGCACGCCAGCTGACGTCATGAAGACCAGGCTTATGAACCAGCCTGTGGGCCCGGATGGAAGGTGGGTTGTGTAGAGCTGAGCCTAAAGAGTTGTTCTCTACACGATTTTTTCATTTTATTCAAGTACCTACCTACCTGTCTGATTGTGATACTTAACTATAGTTAATCGCAGGAGGGAGTTATTTTTAAGTAAAAAAATATTACTAACGTAGCGTAGCCCCATCCTATACAATATAACTTCATTTTGGAATTAAGTAGGTATGCCTCATCAACAGAATTTACGAGTTATTTTGCCAATTGCAAAAATATGTCTCAAGTCGTCTAACTTAGCAAAGTAGCGATATAGTTAGTAATCATCAATTTGTTATAATAAACAGTATTCACACAATTGGCATTTAATTTATCTACATACTTAGGTAGTTACACTGTAACAGGAAAACCTTATAGGTACCTACAATAAATACTCCATGATGTCCAGATGTTAATTAAGCTTGTGAATTCATTAAACTTCAAAGGATTCGGACAGCATATCGACTCGATTACTTAAAGGGTTTCTTCAATCAAGTTACGCTTCCAGTTTGGGCCAGTAAAACTTACTTTCGATGGCAGGAATCGTTAGTGTTCATTAGAGCTGGCACGAAAGGATTGAATTAAAGTATCTCCATTCTCACTTAATTGAATACCTACACACTTCACATCAAATGAAAATGACAGGGTCATACAAAAACGGTAATTGTCATTTTTATATCGTTCAGTCCATTTGTGCGAAGTCTAGTGAACCTTAGTGAACACTTACTACTTAGGTGTATTTGCTATTTTAATTTTAGTCAGAAGTCCAACCACATGTAATATGGTACAGTTTAGTAACATCTTGTTATGCGTATGAAAAGGCACTAAATGCCAATTACAACGCATGAAAAATACTTTGCAGAGTCAAATCGGACGAGGTCGACCGAACGCGGTCAAAGTCGTTGCTCGGTCGAACAATTTGTATACTTAAGTATAGCTACTTACCTAAGTGCAGACAGATCCTCGTTTACATTTTGTCCTTCTGAGGTTTGTAAAGCTCTAGGTATAAATAAGGTGAACATAATATACTTCTGTGTACTGTTTTATATTTAGGTAAGTATATCTGTGTATATGTGTGTAGGTAGGTACAAACAGCCCCTGCTCAAATTGACTGCGTTAGATACATTTTCATTAGGTATACAGAAACAACAAACAAAAACAAAGCGATCAAAAGCACACCAAGGGTTCCGAGCTGTCGTCTTATAATATTTATGCTATTACTAGCTGTTGCCCGCGACTTCGTCCGCGTGGATTTAGGTTATAGCTATCCCGCGGGAACTATGTAATAAGTAGCCTACTTATGTTATTCCTCAATATTCAAACTATCTTCTTACCAAATTTCATCTAGATTGGTGCAGCGGTTTTCCCGTGAAGAGGTAACAAACAGACAGAGACAAGTTACTTTCGCATTTATAACATTAATTAGGATACGTAGTCCTTTCTATGTAAATAGACGGACAAACGGACAGCGCCATCCAATTTTCAAGTCTAAATAGCATTGGTAATTCCTGAGATAGCCAGCTGTAACGCAGAGACAGGGACTGAGTCGCACCCTAACCCTAAGGTTCCTTTTTACCATTTTGGTTCGGAACCAAAAAAACTTTCCTGTGAGCTGAGGTTAGGTACCTACCACATCTCCCATAGAATTACATGCAAAATATGTAATGCCATGGCACCTAATCTTACCTACGCATTATTCACGCAAGATCGCCACTTAGCTACAATATTTCACTGTTCTTTTCCAGGGGAGTCCTCTACCGCGGCATGATAGACTGCCTCCAGCAATCAGTGAAGAACGAAGGAATCCTGTCCTTGTACAAAGGGTTCCTCCCGCTCTGGATGCGTCTGGGCCCATGGGCCCTCATCAACTGGATCGCTTTCGAAAACATTATGCTTGCTTTAGGTGGTAAAACGTTCTAGGACTTGACCCTTTTGTATAATCGACGGTCAAAAATACGTTTCAATCGCGTTTGCGTTACGATACGAGTGTCAAATAGTATGAGAATCGTTCGTTGTCAATACGTGCCACTCGTGGCGCTGCTAATATGCTCATAGTACTTAATTCTGACGTAAACGCGAACGTGATCGAGACGTTTTTTTGGCCGTTGATTACACTAGACGCTCTGAATATGAATTCACGCTTATATTGGTGTTTATGTAACCTTGTCGTTGTCGCGTTGAATCTGAGTTGTGACTTTGAATGACAGTAGACAGGACGATGTGATAATAGAGTAGGTATTCTGTATCTGTAGGTACAACAAAAACTGTTCCTTGGTTAAAACCTTTACAAAAATATATAACGTAATATTTCGTGGAATACAAAGTTTTTCTATAACATAGATTGCTGGCTTACTCTACTCGTGACTATTATGTTCCGCGAAATATGCTTCAGAATTAGACGTTCCGTTGAGTCAATACTGAAATCACAAGAGGCGTTACAGATAATGCCAGAAATGAAACTTATGTTCCATTCAAACAAGCATGATTGCTTCTTAATTGGACAATGAGCAAATAAATTGTGTTGCTAATCAATAGCTCAGATAGGTAGTCAATTAATTTGTGGTCTTTTTTTTAAATAGCAAGAAGCGAGCTTGGGCGAGTTGTGTTGTAATACGTACGTGTTTTTACATAATAAATAGCCAGCAGTTAAAATGCAACAAGACAAAAACAATATCACAAAATTAGAGCTTTAGTTTTGTTTTGGTCACTTACAACAAAGATATATCAAATAGACCAAGTAGTGTAAGAGATGTGGTATAAGCGACTTAAATAGAATGAATGAGTATTTAAGTAGAGCATGTAATTGCATTGGAGCAATTTAGATTTCTAGTAATATAGCAAGGTGCTATTTATAACTGTTAGTATTGAAAGGCCAACCCTATCTGTAGTTGCGTAGACGTTGTATCTGATAGGTAGGCACTATCAGCTAGATCATTTTTATACCAAAGGTATTTATTTTTCTTTTACTTACAATAAATATTATCATTATGATATAGTACTTTATTATGTAGCGTAGATACCTCTAGTACATTTTTTTATCTTATAAAATGTTCTTAATTTGTTACGAATTATTTTTTAAATTATGTTCACATGTATTATATTTTTGGAATAAATCCTGTTAATAAATGTGATGTTATTTAGGTATAATAAATTATTGATTGTTGAAGGAATTTTTGTTTTAATTGTCTTCTACGAAATAAAACGCCAATTCTTAGTCAAAGATAAAGACAACAAAGCTAACAAAACGTTTTATGTGTAAAATCTATATGGTAAAAGGTAAAATGCTGAAGGTGGTACACCTACTTATAAAGCGAAAACGATAAAATAAGGACTCCGTTTACAATATTAAATTTATTAGTAAAAATATTATACATCTTCCACAATATTGGAGATTATAACTTAATTATTTAAATATTTGATTATCATAGATTATAGCACTTCCGATTTCTTAATTTTCCGCCATGCACTAGTCCAAGAGCGAGAAGCTGCGCGGCCTTGGCTCGTCGGGACCGACTCGGCGCATGCGCTTTCCTGTACCAGCTTATCATAGTTATACACACATTTAAATGCTTTGTCCAAGGGGAACTCCGAAACACAAAACATGCGGGGAAATCAAAATATCAACGTCGCGATATCTTACGTCTAATGATCGGGACACGAGACCTAGCTCTCGCACGTTTCAATTACAAAACACTAAAAGTATGCTTCCCTAAATATAAATATTTTGGGTATATCTCAACAACAAAAATAAATATCTACATTGGATCAACGAGCACTCAAAGTTTTATAAATTTCAAAGTCTTGCTTGACTAATGTTAACGCTAAGTAAGTACAATGACTCCCCGAGCGCCGCGGTCGCGGTGCCGCCTCACAGCGCCGGAAACCGCATCGCTATATGCCCATGCAGTAGCCACGTCGATAAGCTATTTTATTATTATTTATTTTATTATTAAGTCGAATTAATTTAGATATTATTAAAATTTTATTCATATCTCTTTTATTTAAACACTAAGATGGGTAACAAAATTTTAATCAAATAAACACATCAAAAGCGATTAAAAGCGTAGTTATTGTATATTGTTATAAAATCCTCGCTGTACATCCGTCTATCAAAACATTTGTCAATACGTAAAACTAATTCGTGGATAATAGTTAGTTATAATTATAAAATATACGGCATTACAAGTTGTGCGTAACACAAACTGTAGTCTGACCCTATATCTAAGGAGAGCTAAGCTTTTGGAGGACGCTACAATTTTATATTCTACATGACTAAGGTACCAGATTATATATTTTTGTATAGGTAATGATAAAATTAAGATCCAAACATGTAAAAAGAACTTAAATGCTTAACTTAACATTTAAATGGTAAATATTTAAAATGAGCAATATACCGATAAGAGGATAAATAATGGTCATATTATGTACTTTAAAATCAAATAATATAATCATACTCGGGGAGGACTCAGCAATAACAGAGTTGATCCCTATTACCGTTATATACTAAACACAGGCATTAAAATACTAGAAATTATAACATTCTGGCACGTATTAGAGGACAAAAACAGTTATTCATCCTTCAAGTTGTCACATAATTAAAATGGAAAGAAATCAATAAATTCGTCACACAGAAAAATTACACAGATAAAACACGACACGAAACGAAGTTTTGTACTCCCGATGACATTTTTCCTACATACTTAGTATTGCAAAACATAAGGCAGTTGTTAACTCGACAGGAGTTCAATCGACAGACACATGCATTACGTTAACGATAACTACAAGAATCATTTTTGTATTATTCATCTACTCCTTGAACGCTGTGCGACATGAAGCACCATGCTCATACAGTATACAGATCTATGGATCACGACAAAACTTCTCTGCTGCTTACTCTTAGTTACGGAACATTAGAACCGATCGCCGTAGAGATCCTCGGCGAAGGCCCATGTCCAGCAGTGGACGTCTTCTGGCTGATATGATGATGATGATGGTAGGTACATTGTGAAACGACTCTACTTAGCCACAATTTAACCTTATGCCTTACACAATGATGCCCTAATAGTTATTATCAGCTATTTATATCTCATAGTATAGTCGCATTATTTTTGCATATGGCAAGGTTACACGATAAATATCACTTCTGTCGGCTGTAGTTCAGTTAAATCTTAAATAGATTGCCTTCCTTTTTGAAGGAATGATTTTGAGAAACGATGAGTTTATTTTGAACATTGCCAATTACAAAATGATTTGAAGCTATTTATTTATTTAAGATAAGATGTAGGTAGCTATTTAAGATTAAGACTAGTTTACAGGTCCATAAAGATAGAAGTGATAAATATGAAACTAGAAGTATATCAGATATTTTGTCTTACACATCTTGCGCTCTAAAAGAACGTCTATATAAAAAGCCAAATGAAAACACAAAATCATTAGGTAACAATTGTTAGTTTAGGCTAAGATGTCTTAGTTAATATTATCATTAATATTTAAAAAATTGGGGTTTGCCCCTTTACAATTGTTAGGAAATAATTTAGTGTAAATTTGGCTGAGACCACGGTACACCGAAAGTAAACAACGGTGATTCGACTTGTCTGAAAAAAAAAAATTGTCAAACCGTACCAAGAACCCCAATATATTTTTTTAGTTGCCTGGGTTTAACCTTGTGTTAATAAGTTGTTAATGATAGAAACCGTATTAGCAAACAAATCCTGCAAAAGAAATTATAAGGAATGATAAGACGGCTAACGTCGTAGCACATACTAATAGTATTTTGATCCAAAACGAAGCTTACAGAAATAGATGACCCCAATTACACATCTCTGGACATTAACGAGGGGCTGATTTAACCATTCAGCTGAAACCGAGCAGGACTGAAACTATTTGCCACGATTAGTTCCGGATCCGGATCCAGGTTTTCATAAAAATATCCACAGAAGGAAGTGTTCAAGACTTTTTTAAATATTAATTGGGATTCATGAGAAGTCAGCTTCGTTTTCTCGGTAGTCTATTATTCAGAACGCTTCCCATTTTAACTCTTAGACTAAACAAGGTTTTTGCCCACTAAACTAAAATGCAATACAAACATCTGCCGTTTACTTTCGGGAATAACAATGTTCGTGGTCAACTGGTAGAATCCAGGCATAAAGCCACACCTGCAGCAAGTTCGCGTGTAACCATGAAACTAGTTGTTACACTGGGGAGTTACCGGTGTGCTGTTCAGGGTCGCCCTGCGTCGGGAGACGCGCGCCGCGGCCGGCGAACCGTCTCGCTGCACTATGAGTGGTAGGCGGTCACGTACGAAGCCGGGAACAGGCCGCGGCGGTGGGCGATTTCTCCCTGGAAATATAAAAGCTTTCTTAAAAACAATGATTTTATTAATTACTTTTTTTTGTTGACGGCGCTATATTATGATTAGCTTCAAACCGATCACGGGAAGTGGACAAAAATTAATTGCAAAACATGTGGTAAAAAGAGCCGTGGTTAGTTTTTGGTAAAATAGTCTTCAAGACCTTGGCAACTAGGTTTTATTCATTCATTTCATTCATTCATGCTTCATTACATGCTTTACCTAGCAAATTTTGCGATTTGCCTTCAGATATATCGAAACTTAACTCCAAAAATCTGGAATCGCTCTGAAAAACACTCAATTCGTATTAAAATTTTGAGCAACCAACCGGCCTTTTTGGCAGGTCAGAAGAGATCGCGACCCGAGACGCGACACGCAATGTTTTACGTTTTGGATATTAGTTTTTGCATGACATAAAGCTATGTAGATGTCTCCTTACCTGCCACCAATGCTGGTCCGAGCGATCCGTGACGGTGATCACGTCGCCGCGCCTAAACTCGAGCTCGCCCGCCTCTTGCGGCGTGAAGTCGTACAAGGCTTGCACCAGCGTCTGAATATAAATACGGAAATTGTTTAATTTCGAAAAACAAACAAAAAATTCAGGTTACAAGGAGTCTTGTTTGTGCCGTCGCGCTATTGGCCCTACAAGCAATCTATGCGAAGAAATATGACCTCCGTTCTATGTGGCTTACTTTTTTACGTTACGTACCGCGATTATAACTTAGGCCGACGAATGCCAGAGTTAGTCCGATATTTTAGATAATGAATCAGTAATTACTTTCTATATTAATTTGAATACTTATCTAATAACGAAATATTTGGGTGTTACATCAAAAATACCACTTTCCTCGCGTTGTTGCGTAAAGATACTCAGATGATCGTCATTATATTTATTTTACTTAGTGCCAATAATGGACACTTTTAACCAATGCTAGGGTATAATTTGTGGGTTCCTTTTTATTGCGGTCATAACATTAATCTCAAAGCGATCATTTTAGGCCGTGTTTATAAGAGTGTTACTACAACCGGGTTTTATAGTGTTCGATTTTGTAGGTCAAATTTTTCTATAAACGTCGATCAAAATTTGTGAAGTTTGCGGCAAGAAGTCAAAGAAATTTTTACATATGACTATCGGTTCCTCAAATACGACGGTTTATCAAGCTAGTTGTTCCACTTAATTCAAAGAAAATTGTTTTTATTGCAATTAACCCACATTATGAAGAGATTGGATAGTTTAAAAAGCCAATTAGGTAGGTATGTACTGTGAACACGGTGTTCGTACAAGATTGGGCTTAATTAATTAAATAATTTAATTAAAGCCAATTTACAACGACCAACTAAACCTAATCAGCGACTAAATTAATCGCCCACTCTATTTTGACGAAGTACTTATTATTGTAAAAGCATTTATTGATTTAAATAACACTTTTCACAGTACATAATATATAATGAGAGAAAATAGGGTGGACGATTAATTATGTCAGTGAGTGTATTTGAATATTGTGCAAAATAAGGTAAACTAAACTGTAGTAAATTAAAGTTACCTAAAACATCATTGTCTGTATGTAACTCGTCTTTATTTCTGTATTTCCTGCACAACAAAGCGTTTACTTAAGTAGTTAAGTCTGCAAGAGATCGCTTTCAAGCGATAAGACCGCCTATTGTCTACCATACCCACCTGTTTTTCTGTAATCTCCTTGAATTGTTTTGTGGTTTTCAATAAAGAATATTTGCATTGTATTTGTACTTTTATTGTAAACGTACCTTCTTATTGGATAGATTGCAGACGAAGCCATTACTTTGTTTTCCACTCTGTATCACATTTAAAGAATATGCAAAAAAGAACCTCAGAAATCGTTAAAAAAACAAAACCTTACATAAACACTTAAAACACACCTTATAATTCCATGAATTATTCATTAATTATGCCTACATTTTTATTTAAATTCATCTACTTAATATTTTCGCCTGTTCAACACGAGCCTTCCAATTAATTTTCGTTCATTTCGTTCTCAGATGTTATGTTATGCATGATTCGGCACAATAGACAAGCTTTTATAAGTTCTGCAAAACGTAATTGTAAATTTATAACAAATTTTATACTATTAACTAGTTTTTATGTAAGTAGGTACGCCAAATGTTAGTCATACCAAGGACCATAAAACCAAGAGGACTGCCAATGGCTATACAATGTCGCGTTCCTGTAAAATAATCAGTTTCACTATAGAGGGGTCTCTGTACCATTAATTTTGTATGACACTTAGACCTCTGGCTAACACGATAGCGCCATCTATGAACTGAAAGAAAAAACGAATTTAGATGGTGCTATTGTGTTAGCCAGAGGTCTAAATGTCATACGAAATAAATGGTACAGAGACCCCTCCGTACTAAAACTAGCTACAGCAAGCTTATTATTTCAAAGGAACGCGATATCGTATAGACACTGGCAGTCCTCTTGGTTTTATGGTCCTTGGTCATACTAATAATCACGTACATTTTATTAGACATAATGAAAACGTGACATTGACCGCGAATACCTTATAGGTTTGATGAGCTCCCGATATTTCGACGCAGTTACATGCATCACGCGGTCAATATCCCGTATTCGAATGCAATTAACCGCGAATCATTTAAAACTGTCACGTACATTTTATTTTAACGGTCAGTTAAAACCGTGGCAGGAAAATAATTCAACAAGAAAGTCGAGGCAAACGCGACATAATGCAAAACTAGAAGCCTAGTCTACGTCAGCTTCCAGATACTTTTCATTAAATTACGCAACCGAAAACCAAACAAACAGCAATAATGGACAGAGCATGTGTTCCCGAGTCGAGGCAGCATTTGCAACCAGATTATAGTAGGTAATAGCAACAAAGCTGACCGGGTTATTTTCGTTGGTTTATCAGGGTCAACGCGTCCGCACTATTTACACTGACATCGGCGCGCCTTAGCCATGGACAAATATATTGATTAAATCGAACTTTCTGGATTCACTAGGCTGATGAAGGGACAGTTGTATGAGGGACAAGGAAAGCACAATCATCATGTTTCTGAACGATGTTTATATTTGAGAATGGAAAGCCAGGATTACATCCTAGTTAAGAGCAAGTGGGTAAACAACTTCGTTGTTCCCACGCTTTTGTTGATTGTTTACGGCTTATTGGTGGGTACGATTGTCGCGTGAATGTCAATGGTTCATATTGCAATAGCTGTCATAAAACTACTACTAGTTTTGTATTTATGTATTACATTTTTCAAGTGTATATATGTACGTACGTGTATGTACATTTTGTTTGTTCAAAACGTTATTAAAGCCCGAAAGGATCCATAAAGTTGCATACTAACAAATTATACATCGCGTTCTTGGAAACGTCATTATCTTTAAAAGATTCGGAATTAAGCAGTCGTTCTCACAATAGGTTCACACACAAGATTCAGATACCTACCCACTGTGATTATGTGATAGCTAATATTTTCTGACGTCCTGATACGCTATACCTAAATGGTGGATCAATCTCTTTGTTGGTGATCAGAACGCTCCCCTTACCAAAACCTGAACAAGGGGACTTAAGCGGGTTCAGAGCAAACCCAGTTAATTCCCTCTTCCCATCCCTCGATGGTGACCTTGCGGTCGCTGATGAATGAAGTGTTACAGTGTTACGTTTAATGTAAACTCACCTCTTCTGGAACGACGTCCTTGAGTTTGACATCCTGTAGGCGGCTGACGGATGCGGTGCGGTGGTAATCCACAAGCTCGTTGAGAGAATTGAACTTCACCACCCACAGGAAGAATTTGCTTGATGCATCCCTTAAGACTTTGAAGTGTTGAACGCCATCCGGACATCTGGTGAGAAAAAGCAGAGTAATTTTATTAATGAACTCGTCATAAACATGAGAGTGGAATATTATTATAATAAAAAGATTACAACTGCTTCTGGAGGTCAACGGAATACCTATCAAGTCTATGTTTCACCACTTAAAATCTTAAATTGCAAATAGGTACCTAGTAGTCGAAAGCTTTAAAAATTCAGCTACTACTTCTTCTCGTCTTCTATACCTACTTAGTTTTTAGAGTTCCGTACCTCAAAAGGAAAAAACGGAACCCATATAGGATCACTTGATCCGTCTGTCTGTCTGTGAAGACCCTTTTTTCTGGAACGCGTAGAGGTAGCATACTGAAATTAATATCAAATACTAGCCCCTGGTCCCTTGAAGCTGTGAAAAAATCAACCTTCTAAGTCAACGTAATCAAAAGATACAGTCATTAAAAAGGCTATTTCCATACAAATTGCCGAAATCCAAAAATCTAAAGGGTAACTTCCAGTTGTCCTAGAAACTTGAAATTTGGTATGAAAGTAGCTGCTCAACCACTCAAAAAAGTCTCAATATCTTAATTTTGTATGTCTCTCTGTCTCTGTAGATTTATTAAAAACTGTTTATTTTATTACTTATTTTTACCAACTGTTTTTCAATAAAAAGACATATCAAGATTGTTTACATACTTTAATGCTAAAAAAAACCGGCCAAATGCGAGTCGGACTCGCGCACGAGGGTTCCGTAGAAAGATTCTAACGCTTTTTCCCAGTGTTTTAAGAAGTCCAGTGATAGCAGAGCCCTGCTCCTAAGCAAAATGTACGCAGTGCGGGGTCAACTTATATTGGTCTGCAAATCTACAGACAGACATAAAAATTTAAGATTTTGAGACTTTTTTGAGTAGTTGTGCTATAAGAGCTACCTTCATACCAAATTTCAAGTTTCTAGGACAACTGGAAGTACCCTTTAGGTTTTTGGATTTCGGAAATTTGTATGGAAATAGCCTTTATAATGACTGTATCTTTTGATTGCGTTGACTTAGAAGGTTGATTTTTTTCACAGCTTCAAGGGACCGCAGGCTTGAGTATTTGATATTAATTTCAGCATGCTACCTCCACGCGCTCCAGAAAAAAAGGGTCTTGACAGACAGACAGACAGACGGACAACAAAGTGATCCTATAAGGGTTCAGTTTTTTCCTTTTGAGGTACAGAACCCTAAAAACGGAGTACCTATAGTCTGAGCTAGAATTCAAGGTTCTATTCTATAGGTAGGAACACGTCGTTCGTCTCATAGACTCGATATGCACGAGTTAACCTTAAAACAGTCATCAAAATTTCACCAACGCGCCTCCGAACTTTAACTCATCGACTCATTGACCAGTTGGGTAGAACTGAATATCTATACGAAACTATCAGTAGGTATTTATTCTGCCATTCGTAACAGGGGCGCGGCGCTGTTTAAAACAAGCCCATACAGGTATAACATATGTAGTCTATTAAGTTTTGCAATTAAGCGATTGTTGTCATATAATAGTTTAAGACTATCATCGTAACCTTTGCAAAAGTCGATTTTAATAATAACCAGACTTTACTCCTTTCAAACGACGCGGTGTGTTTGCAAACAACGATCGTTGTTTATCAGAGATACTAATTCAGTTTGAATTGAAAACAGTAAACAAATTGTGTTTTCCGTTTCAGACAATTGAGAATGATTGCCGCCACGCCGAAGATAATGACATTAAATGAGATGTTTCGGAGTCCTTGTATTCGTATCTTCGCGTATAAGTTGCTAGCCTGTGCCTCCTAAATAATCATACCCTACAAGCGAACTCTCTTCACGACGCGCGGATATTTCCCTAATAAAATCAAGATGTCAAAAACGAATGTAAAAAAGAGACAGCAAAATTTGAGAATAACCGCTCGGTTATCGTATCGGCAACGACATACACATGTTTAACCCATTTCCAGGCATAGTAGGTACGATTTATCAACCACATAAGTGTAGAAAGTTACAATAATTATTTAGAAAGAAAGAAAGAAAACGTATTTAAGTATTTGGTCACATTATAAATTACAACACAAAAGAATATTAGGAAGGAACAAAATGGATACAAAAAGGGAAGCTAGCTCAGCACAATGTTCCGAATTGCTTCGCAACGCTGATGTTCTGCCAGAACCTTGGCCTTAGGGGCTACTAAAACTAAAACTAAACTTAATCTAATATAAAATTATCTACTATACGGGAAATAATAGGATCATCATAACAACAAACACATAATGCAAAAGAAACATCAATAATAAAAACAATTATGCTTATTCTCAGAACCACAAGGCAATCAGGCGTCCCCGCTATGGCATAGTTTTTTGTAGAGCTATATAATGCGCTTTTAAATGTTTTTTAAAAGAAAATTTGGACTGCATTACTTGGACTTAAATCATGGTGTTAGGTTGGATTTCAACCTAACACCATGATTTAAGATTCAAATTAAATTGAATTTACTAAAATAGTCACTTCTCTTAAAATTACTATACTAAATTACTATTGTGAATATAAGTACATTTAGTTTTTTGCTAAGCTGCCTAGATTAGTGCAGCCTGGAAAAACTTCTAAATACCCTTTTTATCTGATAGTATTTTAAACCTCAGCTTTGTTCGCTCAATTTAACTCTCATTTCAACCACTTAACACAGATATCTTGGTGTTAATAAGCTATAATGAGTAATCAACACTCAATGACTAATTCTCACATAGGTCCAATCTATATGAGGAAGAAATAGTTGGAACGGGTTTTATTTCGATCTCTTTACGTAGGCTGACTCATGCTTTTCCATAGAGAACCGGTTTTAAGTGAAACGACGAAAAACGAATGCATTATAAAAACGGTAAGTACCTAGGTAGGTATGTAGTCATTTTAAAAACGACAAAAAAGTAAAACCGCCTTCAAAAAAAAAACCTTAGAAAAAAAAACGTAAAATAATCCTCTAAAATAATGATAAATAAATAAAATAAAATAAAATGCGTTTATTTCGGACAACAGAAACTAAAGCCTAAAGTTTTATGGCCTAGCACTAAGCAGCAGAAATATGAAGTCGGTGCGGTGCGAGCGGAATATTCTTTGAATGAAGCGATTTTTTTAAAAATAGCTTCGCAAGCTTTATCGAGAATACTCGGCGAGTACCTACCTAATTCAATATGACTAACATAACATGCTGAGACGAATCTACAACAAAATAAAACTACTGCACTGCATCTAACGCGTGACTCACACGCCGAGGCTAAACTTTTTTTTTCTATACTAAGACGAGAATGTTTACTGTAGTTATTTCGTGACGACAGGCTAGACTTGAGGAGCGGTAAACTAGCTGCAGGATACATTTAGCTTTACACGAATTAGTCCATATGTTCTTATCACATTTATTGCTTCATGACCCTATGAATTTATGACTGTGATTTTTTTCGATAAGTATAAGTATAAAACACTTACTTATTTGTATCGCATCCCACAATATCACGATTAGAATTTGAATTTTATAGTAGGTAATAAGGGTCACTAAAATGCAAGGGTGCTATGACCATGAAATCCCTTTGAAATTTGAAATGAAAATAGTGTATAGCTACCCCCCTTCCCCCACTGAAAAAATCCTGCGAACGCCTTAATCAAAAATAGCTTTTAACTACTTAGTTTATACCTAAGTTTATACCCGAAGTGAACTTTGCATACCATTGTGATAAGAAACAATAATAAGTTACAGCTCAGAAAGTGTTTGTCAACATTTAAATAATGCTGAGGTCTAAGTACCTAATTGATAACTGATAACAATGTGGAGGCATTTAAAAATAACCAAGGCCCCTAGGTAGTTTCCTAGAACCTACCAACATACATAACTGAATTATAATAACAAAATTTAAAGTGTATTTTGATGTCACATATTGAATCACACAATGGCAAATCCAGGCTGAACATGTTAGATGATGACAAGGTGGTTTGTAAATTTTGTAATTGACTTCCCTAAGTTTCCTTAGGGAAGTCAATTACAAAATTTAAATGCATTACAATTTAAATGAGTTAAATGTAATGGGAAAAAGTAAATGGGAACTTAATTGTAAAATAACCCTTAAATACACGGGATTACCCAACATGCGCAATTAGGTAAGTAAGTAGGTAGGTATATAGTTTTTTACACCAAACTACTGCAACATAAAATGTAACACATACATCCTATTTTAATGAAATGCCTTACCTAATACCTAGGTCCATTTAGGTTTGGATAAAGTTTACCAAAATTATACTTCTGTTTATTTTGAGGTTTGAAATTTTGCGCTCAAATTCAAATATAGTTTTAAGTAAAACTAAGACATTGTATTTTTTCCCATTTGTCTTGAATTGAGGGAAAGTTCCGGGCCACAATTTTGACGCTACTTAACTAGTCAATCTACGCTGGCTTTAGGTATTTATTTGAAAACTAAAGTTATCACTTAGAAACCTGTCAGTTTGTTTACAAGTGGAATAAATAAATAAATAAAGTGGAATAAATAATATTTATACACTTTCTTGGGCCCATTATGTTGTGAACTGACATGGTTAGTATTATAAATAAAAGCTCATACTTGTAACCAGACATAAAAACGACATGAATCATTTATTGTTTCTAAGAAGTGATAAGTATAGCAAGTTTAATGTAAATTATGTTAGATAGGTAGGTACATAACTACATTTTTAGAACTTTACATAAAAAATATGTTTACACTAAAGCCTATTAAAGTCATTCAATGTGTTTTCTATTTGTTTACTGCTATTCTAGTTCTAATATCTGTGTGGGCAGGAAAAGGAAACAGTTTACAATAACCAGACATCACAGTCAGATTTAGTAGCAAAATTGGCGCAATAATGTAATGACAGTGACCTAGGGTTATCAAGGTCATTAATATTCAAGGATCGGAAAAACGCCCGTCATTTTCAAAACATAACCCTGTTCCATACCTACAGCAGAGACTTCCTTCTGTTGTTAATAAAAAATATTATTATTAGGTAGGTATTTTATAGATTAATTTTATAATATTATAATTTATATGTATTCAATGACAATTTTATTAATAATTATTGACATTCAGGTGTTAGTGTTTGAGAAAAAAATCACTTTCTCCAATAAAAAAGAAACAACCAACAGTTTTTCCAAATTTTCACTTGTGAGTCTATAGCGACATGAATTTAGGATCCATTTATGAGTTGAAAAAGTTTGTTCACAGTCTGCAGATGTCATTGAGGCATATCTAATTGTTGATATTGGTATACTTTTCTTTCAATATGTTTGTGATTGCCTTGCTGGCATTACCAGCATTGTGGTTAATAACCGACTCTATTGTTAGTTACAAATGACTTTAATTTTAATTTTATATGATATCCACTAAAAATGCTTCAAATACCAGATAATAGCTTAATCCATTAAGTGGGCTACATACCTACCCACTGCAAAGGCATTCCACTTTCATACTATTTCCTTACTATTATTAGATACTTACTAGAATTGATTTAGGCAGTAACAACATAATGGAAAAGCTATCAACAGATTTTTTCATGCGTTAGGTACTTGAACAATTAAAACCTAAGATTAAATTTGTAAGTATTTAGACTTTCAAAATAATAACAAAAATGTTTTATTTTTCTTCAGCATGCTATGTAAAATAGTAGAGATCCAGTTTTATTTTCCTGAATAGCACAATGCTAAAGTTTTATTTACAGGCCTCTGTAATAATCTATTATTTATTTAATTATTTATTTATTATCAAAACAATTTTACAGCATTACAGCAAAGCCAATGCGCTATAAAATTTAAATATAAACAATACACAATACAAAACAAAAGTACAACTACTAAAAACTAAAAACATTACAACTATTTAGGGAGTTTTAAATGTCAGTTTCGCATCCCTAAAGCGTCGGAATCATACATGTACAACAACATACAACATGATAACTTGTATCACAAATCATGACTAATTTAACTTACTGACTAGGTACATAAAAAATCAAATCAATAAAACTGTGCTGTATAACAACTCAATGCCTAATTTCTAGGAACTGTACTTACTTGACAGATAAGGAGAAATCACCGGGGCTTGATTCACTGATTCTTATGAGAAATCCACCTTCTGGCTTATTTGCTAATAATCTCTCTGCATCTGCTCTTGTGATCCTTCCATAATACCAACTGTAATATAATGTATTGATGAAAAAATTTTCAATGCTGCAGTGACTAAAATTTTGTTTTCAGAAAATGTACAGTAATAACAATTTAAATGTACAAGCAAAATCTCAGAAAACCTTTTATTTAGCCTCTGAAATCATTTTATGTTTCAAATTGTATTGGAAAAGATTTAATGAACAATATTTCCAGAATTAGGAGCAATTTATAACAATAACAATATTATTAGAACATGCAGTTGAATAAGCATATTGCTAAAAGAAAATAATTTAGGGCATTTCTGAATGTTTTATTTTACAACAAAATTCACTGCATTTTAGATATTGCGACAACCTTTTTTTAGTTTTTAGAAGGGAAAAATAGGCATTAAACCAAATATTATAAACAAGTTTCTAGAAACTTACATATTGAAGTATGCATAACAGTTACAAATGAGAAAAGTTGTATGGGAATTTAGTAACAATGCACAATAAGTGAAATTCATGATTATTTAGAGAAATGTACTGAAAACTATGTTACCTACCTATGGTTTTTCATTTGAATATAGTTGCTAGGTATAAGTCCTTCTCTGCCGTCTAATTCAGCCCTGTACCAATTCATGTCTTCCTCCATGTTTAGTATCTGCAAGCATGAAATTCTTGGTAGAATCTGTATAGGTACTTTACATAATCACTTGAAAATCAGTTCGGCGTGTGTCAAACTTACTTTGAGGACTTGGTTTTTCCTAAAACTCAGTTCATCATCAGCAGTTGCAGTAAAATCGTGTTTTGCTATAGCCTCCATGATCAAATTAGGCACTTCACTGAAATGTCACCGATTACTAAAATAACTCACAAAGTATACAATATATTAACAGTACTTGGGGTCAAGGCAGTAGGGTAATCATAATGTATGTATTATCTTGTAATATTATTTAAATATATAGTTACTGTAAAAATACGTAGAATAAATTATTTATTCTTTCGTTCGATCTTCACCCACAGCCACACATCAAAAACTAATGTTGCCATGTTAAAAATATAAATACAGCCAACCTAACAACGCCAAACCAGTGACTCAACTCAAGTGCATTTGTTTTTTGTACTTAGTCTTTATAAATTGTAACCTTCGCTTAGGTAGAAATTGTTAAAAGAACAGTTTGATTTTAACACCTCAATTTCATTTGGTTGAGAAATTGTGCTGTGTGATCACTATTCACCCCAAGACTTTACACTTTATAATTCACTTTCACCGTGGCACGGAACGGTTTGCTAATTTGCTTTGACTGTTGACTGTGTCATAGTCACGTCATAGGAGGCCCACAAAGTCTTGTTTCCTGTTTCCTCTGGTTTCCTCTGTGGCCAAAGGTTAGCAACAAAGAGTATAATAAGTATATTTAGCAAAATGTATTATAAAGGAAGTGTACCACATTTTTATGATAATAGCTAAGCCAACATAAAAATGATTCATCTCTGTCTCTATGGCATCGGTGAAGCCGTACGTAGTATCTCTTAGTAGTCTGTGGGTGAAGCCTACTAACTATACCGTAAACCGGGGTGAATAGAAATCGCGGGGTGACTAGAAATATCTTGGAGATTTTTTTCAGATGGCTACTAAATGGTGCCTCGATCACTTGAGCCAGTTATATTTGGGTTTATTCTTTAATTGCAACATTTCTTTAAATGCTCTGGTAACATTCGACAGACATGAAGTTTGTTACATACCAAATATTTTAGTGTGAAGTGAGTCGTCGTCAAGGTAAGATTTTATGCCGTCTAGAACTTTGGTATAGTTATGAATTTAACGATCATTACAGTTTTGTAACATGCTAATCAAGTAATTCGGCATCTTAAGCGTCTAAATAATAGAGGACAAGACCGTGCTTGTTCATTTTGACACTTAATTTCACAAAATTAAATTCACCACCGTTTGGACGTGACGCTGAGGTGAATTGACACGGCATACAGGGTGACTAGATACGCCATACGGGATTATTAAACACGCCGTATGGGGGTAAGAAGCCACGGCAGGGGGGTGAAAAATAACGAACGGGGGGTTATTAGACATGCTAGCGTTAGGGCTGTCAAAACTCATTTTCTTTGTTTTTAATACAAGATGCTGACTTCGAGACAGTGGGATTACCTCAGAAGTATCTACCTACCGTATCATCAAACCCATCCATAATTGGGGAGTAAGTAATCGCGTAACAGTCGAATTGAGCACGTCCTCCTTTTTTTAAGTCGTTTAAAACGCGTTTTTCGAAGTCGGTTATAAATTTTAAAGTCTATTAAATTTACAAGTCGGTCTGAGTGGAGAGCCTTGGGGGATGCCAATGTCCAGCAGTGGACGTCTTTCGGCTGGCATAATGATGATGACGATGATGATGATGATGATGATGATGATGATGATAATGATAAATTTAAAAATTGTGTCAACCCTGACTGAATTCTCTTCTCACCCCTTATGTCATGTCTACTGACCCCATTTTTTTTTGGATTCTTAAAAATGTGTAGTTTTTTGAGAATTTCTTTTCATTAACTG
Source organism: Clepsis dumicolana (assembly GCA_963691665.1). Lineage (NCBI taxonomy): Eukaryota > Metazoa > Arthropoda > Insecta > Lepidoptera > Tortricidae > Clepsis > Clepsis dumicolana. Next base: position 9,927,060 of record OY829516.1, on the reverse strand, counting down.
CAATTAGGCTTATTTTACTAATACAAAAATGAAGAACTAGTTAAGACTCAGATAAAAATCAGCATAGTTTCATATACTGTTTGAATTGATTGATAAAATTACGCTTGAAGTTCAAAATCGTGTCTACTGACCCCGGTTTACGGTACTTACAGTAAAAAACGCATTTTATCCGCGATAAGCACTAGCATGATAGCCTCCTTATCATACAGTCGTGACAACTTCACCAGTGCGTTCTTTACATATTTTTTTATATGAAAGTAAAGAAAGAATTTCGTCTTGCAGTAGACAGATAATGTAGTGTCCAAGTTGTTGCGATAAGCATCAATGAAAGCTAAGTTGACTTGCCTTTTTTTCATAATAATAAATAAGCAATAAATCAAATATTACTATCATGAAGCAGACAGATGGGAGACGCCTTTGGCTTATCCATGCACTGCAAATTATGAAAATTTCTGCCATATTTTGAGGGGGACGAGGAACACACACGTACAGCGCACGTCTGCGCTTATGTCAAAATTTGTTACGTTCCTACAAACTCCTAAAACAAAACTGTCACACAAATGCCAAAAACACGCACACAATCAACAGACCCTGATCATTTTGGTCAGACTTACTTATTAATGTTAGTCTCTGAGTAGTCTGTGGTTAGTTTTGGCAGAGGGGAAATCGCGCGTTAATATCTCCATTCCTTTCCTGCTCTAAGATTATTAGTGATCAAGACTGTTTGTTCCTTTTAAATCCAGTGATATCACAGTATGATTTTTAAATTTCCCGCCTGAATTTCAATATCAAGATACAATGGCCAAACTCTATCCACAACATAAAGTATTCATCCCTGTCGCACTTGCTTATTTGTAAGAAAGTGACGAATGCTTTATGTCGTAGATAAAATTTACCGTGAGGTTTTCCACAGATCTTTGGTCGTTTTACACAGCGAAGTATAAAAGTGTAAAAAGCTCCCATTAAGTGTGACCAACGTGAAAACTCCAATGTGGTCCAAATCAGACAAAACCCGCAGCATAAGCTATATACTCTAAAATTAAACTTTGTCATGTAAATTTCGGACTGCAATAGGCAAATCTGATTGCTGTCAAGTTTGACAGTTCTTTTAAGTCCATTTCGCTCCCAGTGGCATTACACGCGTAAGTTTATTTATTAAAATCTTGAATTATTTGAAAAATCTTAGGAATAAGCTATCAGAATGTGTGTGAAATAAGTGACCCACTATCTTAATAAGGGAACGAACACCTTATTTTTGTATTTTCTGTAATAAAATGTTTTGTTTTAATATTCGCCTGAATTGTACATGGTCTTTCCGCAGGTTTAGTCGTAACTCTAATAAACGTAACGATGTCGGGAGGCTTAGACATATTGGCCCTCAACGAGGAGGATGTCACCAAGATGTTGGCGGCGACGACTCATCTTGGGGCGGACAACGTACACTTCCAGGTAAGAGCGGCAACATAACCTAGCTTTTTTGCCTGTTAATTTTACTATGATGAGCTAAGAATCCGTTCCATACATTGTCTGATTGATATTGATGAGTAATTCTCCCAACTGATGTCAACTTTTCAAACTAAGTGACATATAAGTTGCCTACCACAACTTATACACTCTTATAACTTTTAGATGGAAACCTATGTATACAAGCGTCGTGCTGATGGTACCCACGTGATCAATCTGCGTCGCACCTGGGAGAAGCTTGTTCTGGCTGCCCGTGCTGTGGTTGCTATTGAGAACCCGGCTGATGTGTTTGTCATCTCGTCGCGTCCCTTCGGACAGCGTGCAGTGCTGAAGTTCGCAGCACACACTGGTGCCACACCCATTGCTGGACGATTCACACCTGGTGCCTTCACCAATCAGGTTTGTTCTGTCTATTTGATGCTAGCCTGTAAGCAATTTTTTGTAGAACCTTGCAAAAACTTTCCCACGGGCCAGGCTAAAATCAGTCTTATGACAATGTCATAAACATTTTGACAGGGGAAAGCTTTTCTCACTTTAACTTTAAAATCACTCACTTTTGCCAATAAACCTAGTTTAGTAATTTAATAAGGATAATTAAATGATGATAATTTAACTAAGGAACCACTGACTGCATAAGCAGCTATGATTAAAGTTTTTCTGATTATCTTTCTAAATCAAAATTTCAACAATTAGGTTTTGTCATATTTTGTATTAAAGTAGGTAACTATTATTTAACAGATCCAAGCTGCTTTCCGTGAGCCCCGTCTCCTGATTGTGTTGGACCCTGCTCAAGACCACCAGCCCATCACCGAGGCTTCCTATGTCAACATTCCAGTCATTGCTTTCTGCAACACTGACTCTCCACTACGATTTGTTGACATTGCTATCCCATGCAATACCAAAGTAAGTAAATTGATAACAGAGAGTATGCCTATCCTAAATTTGCCTAAGGATATGCAACATGCTAGAATGATAGAGAGATACTTGCCTGTAGTGAAATTTTGGAGTCACATTTAATTGTAATGCGATGGCCACACACAGCGATAGAATTATTTAAATAAAACTTTGTCTTTGGTCTGTGGCGAAAGTTCATGGCCACATTGCAAAGAGATATTGCAAGTTTTTTTTTAATATTGTAACATCAAATGTGAATCGCAATAGTTTATTACCATTCTTAAAACAGATCAACTCTCAAACAAATAAAGTATTACGTCCGCTACGCACGACGCCTGTTGGCCACCGATTGATTGACTTAGCCCCAAGTTCCGAATTATTCGCGAATATTCGGCCACACACATCACGATAAAGCTAATGTTCGCGTTATCGCGATGTGTGTGGCCATAGACGCCACTGGTGTTTAGAATCCTGAAGAAGTGTCTCCAACTGTACCAATTCATGTTTCTTCAAATAAATGAGGGTATAAGTGAAAAGTGTAATACAGTTTTTGTTGAGTAATTGGTGTAATTCTTTAACAGTCATCCCACAGCATTGGATTGATGTGGTGGCTGCTTGCCCGTGAGGTGCTGCGTCTGCGCGGAACCCTGTCCCGCGACACCCGCTGGGATGTCGTGGTTGATCTGTTCTTCTACAGAGACCCTGAAGAGAGCGAGAAGGAGGAGCAACAAGCTAAGGAACAGGTGATATAGTGTTTTTTTTTTAATCTTTATATTTTTTGTTTTATTGAGGCTTTGGTACACCTGGTGTGACCATGTCAGCCGATAGTGTTTTTTTTAAAGTTAATGAAGAGGATTAAACATTGGATGGTGTCCAGACAAGGCTGTAAAAGCAAAATAAACATCACTTGCATATACGGGACTGTGGATAAGTATGGAGTGTATGGGTATCTAAGGAAGAAAAGCTTTTCCGAGGATTGAAAAATCGGCTATTATTCAGTGCACTCATTTGCAGGCTGTGGTTGCTGCTAAGCCTGAGGTGGCTGCTCCGGTCCATGAGGACTGGATTGAGCCCGTCGAGCCCGTGACATCCTGGGCCGACGACGCCGCGCCCGCCCCTGCTGCCGCCGGCGCCGCCGCGCCTGCCTTCGGCGCTACTCCCGCGCAAGATGACTGGGCTGCTCAGGTCAGTTCATACTTGACGTAAGAGTTTCTTCACGAACTCCGTCTGAGTTCGACCTCTTCAGGAACATGATTAGCCCCTTAAAACAACGACAGCAGCATTACATAGGATCTTGTAATTACTCGCGTCTCGTGACGTAACTTAGATGTGCGATGAATTTAATGACACGCGACTCCTCGTTGGATTCTTTTCCCGTAAGTACATTCAAAGTGTACTTTGAAACTAGTGAAGGCAGTAGTCCCATTTGCATCCTAAGACTAGATCTGCGTGGTCTCAGCAGTACAGAGGAAAATTTTGTAGTATTTGCTTGGATACATTGAAATATTCATGACATTCAAGAGGGATTAACTATGTATTTATTGTCGCCAGGTGCAAGATGAGTGGGGTTCAGCCGCCACTGGCGCCCCCGCGCCCGCCGCGCCTGCCCCAACCCCATCCTGGGGTGGATCCGGCCAAGATTGGACCGCGTCCTAAATGATACGTTTCCATCGGTTATACAAATAAACAAAAAAAAAACTTCTTTGTTTTATTTTAATCATAAAATTATGCCATTATAAGATGACCCGGCTAATGAGAGGCTAAAGCTAAGTTACCGTTCGCTCGAAAGTACAATACTCTAGTCTTAAGATTCCACGTTATATAAATGAACTCTATAAACGCAGGTATACTTTTCGTTGCCCTGATTAGTAAGAATTCTTAAAACGAAGCTGTGCAACGTTGCATTCTTAGGCGTCAATTCGAAGAATTGTTTCGCTGGTCCATGTTGCTTGTATTCTGCTTCAACGGCTTTTATCCATGTTCCATTTTCTTCAATTCCCTGAAGACAGGTCAAAATAAGAGATTACAAAAACTTGCTTTACTATGGACAGTATACAAAGAAAAGTAAACTCCCTCTTTGAAGGTCATGGTACCATCGGAGTTTGGTTACTGTTCTGTGCAGTTTACAATGTAAGTGTAAGTTGGTGTAAGGCAGTAATTGACAATCAATTATTTGTTTATTAAATACTTTTGATAACTTACATAAAGAACGAAGTTCTTAGGTGCACTTTTAGCTGTATCGGGTCGTACGTGTTCTATGCTGATGCTTCGGACTTTAGTTCGCGCAGCAAGCCTAATGATCATTTCTCCACGAGAACCACTGAAATAAAAAACAACATCAATATCTACTTCAATTATATCCTACTTAGAGATCGCTAAAATCTAAGTAGGTAGAAGTCGCTAAAATAAATCCTTAAATTTTAACTAACGTCTCTGAGTTGGGTAGGAAATGTCAAAGTGACAACAATTTATCTTCTGACTTCCCTCAGCTCTGCCACTCGATCTATCAAACGTCATGGCCCTGTGATATCGGTCTGCACTAGGTCTGCGTGATTTTTAGAGACACATTGCTCTAAAACCGGAGTCGGCAACCCGTAGCCACCGTGCTCAATCTTTGCGGCAGGTGACTGTTTAGAATGTTTCTCTTTACCTACCCATACATATTTAGGCTAGGCTATCACTTAACTATAGATAGCCATGATAGCCCAGTGGTTTGATCTATGGCCTCTCAAGAGGGTCGTGGGTTCAAACCCCGGCTCGCACCTCCCGAGTTTTTCGGAATTCATGTGCGGAATTACATTTCTAATTTAACATGAGCTTTTCGGTGAAGGAAAACATCGTGAGGAAACCTGCACACTCCTGCGAAGCAATTCAATGGTATGTGTGAAGTTCCCAATCCGCACTGGGCCCGCGTGGGAACTATAGCCCAAGCCCTCTCATTCTGAGAGGAGGCCTGTGCCCAACAGTGGGACATAGAAAAGGCTGGTGATGATAATGATGATGATGATCACTTAACTAACTGGGATCCTAATCCCAGTGGTATAGGTACCATGACATGACCTATACCACAAAATCGGTGTCGACGCTAATTCTAGTGGACGGACATTTAGCTAACATTTTTTACAACTCGCTACTCCTAAACCTGCCGCTAAGCAGCAGTGCTTGCACTGTTGTGTTCCGGTGTGGAGAGTAAGACAGCCGGTGTAATTACGGGCACAAGAGTCGCTTCATCTTAGTTCTAGGTTGGCAAAGCATCTGCAATCCTCCAGGGTTGCGGGTGTCTATGGGCAGTAGTGATCACTTGCTTACCATCAGGTGTACCACTTGCTAGTTTGCTTTCCTCGTCGTATAAAAAAAACTAGGTATTTCCCTTTAGTCCCATCTCGTAGCCAGATTTGGAAGCTAGCTATGAAATGGGAAATGTGTTTTCCCAACTTGTAGCTAGCTACCAAATGGGAACGATTTTCACATCTCGAAGCCGGATTTGGAAATTGACTTCCAAATGGGAAATGTGCTTTCCCATCTGGTAGCCAGCTACCAAATGGGAACGATTTTCCCATCTCGGAACCGTATTTGGAAGCTGGCTTTCAAATGGGAAATATGACTTCCCGTCTCGTAGTCAACTAATAAAAATGTATTCGGAGGGGGCTTTTTCGGGGGAAGTTTCGTATATTTCCTTGTTTGGATTGAGGGGCAAAAGCTAGTCTTGAATATATTTTTATAGTTCTGCATATTTATGCCAATTTAACAAACACAAACAGACTAAGTAATAGTATTAATTAAAACTAGAATATAACACGGAAAACGTCCCCGAGGCCGCTACCTCGGGGCAAGGCACCCATAAGGCTGGAGGCGTTGCATCTTTGTATAGCAAGGTCTATACGTTGGCCAAGGAACGCGCCAGCCCTTTGGTCACCTGTATTAATAACATCAGGCTACCCACTCAACACATGTGTAATATTTTAAAACTGTTACACTTAAATAAGAAATAAAAGAAAACACTTAAGTACTTACTTAAGAATTACCGTTTCGTAGCCAGCTTCGAACCGGGATTATTTCTCCCATTTCGTAGCTAGCTTCCAAATCTGGCTATAAGATGGGACATAAGAATTCCCGTTTCGTAGCCAGCTTCGAATCGGGATCATTTCTCCCATTTGGAAGCTAGCTTCCAAACCTGGCTACGAGATGGGATTTAAGAATTCCCAATTCGTAGCCAGCTTCGAATCGGGATTATTTCTCCCATTTGGAAGCCAGCTTCCAAACCTGGCTACGAGATGGGACTAAAGGGGTATTTCGACGTCGCGTCACGAGTTGCGTCGCTGTAGCCGGCCCCTTTGCATACCTACTTACTCCGCATTGCCTCGTGCGCTGTGTAGGCGCTGTTTGCAACACGTTAAAAGGCTAAAGTCTGACGCCGAGCAACTCTATTAATATTATAGTCACACACAACTGGTGCTCTGGACTTATCGTAACTTCCTGGAATATAATATAACACATTGATTTGTTACGTCCAACCACCTACGCCTTTATACGCTTAATCGAAAGGTCACATTAATATCTAATCTAGACATAAATTTTGACTCGTTTTTGAGAGACCGTGAGCACCCATCAAAATTTCATTGCCCGCGAAGTCACAAAACGAATGATCGGATTGGAATAAGTAGACCCCGCCAAAGGAGTTTTGTCCGTCGCATAAATGAGTCCTGCACCTGTCCTTTAATCCTACCTAATTGAAAGATTTGTGGTCTTATGGGCAGCAAGCTTTTATTTCTACTAAATATATGTACTAAAAGTACCTACTAAGTAATTTTGATCAAGCGTAACAACTTACCTAAAAGGCCAACAGTCAGAAGGCACAGGTTTTCGTAAAGCCAGTACGGTGCTAGGGGGAGGGCTGGCGCGCCACAGAGGCAGCACCCCCCACAGGGCCGCGCGTCCCCCCCATTCCTTAGTGTCCGTGCCCCTCATTACCGTTGCATCTCCTATGTAATCTCTTTCGTACGGCGAACTCGGAGCACCTGATTACATAGAGATAGTTTAGGGTTACGTTAAGAAATAATGTATTTAAATACACATTCTTTTATGAGGCTGTGTTTGGAAAATCAGCTACCTAGGTAGATTTATTTACACCATTTTTTATTACTCCAACAATATTTCCTATTAAATAACTAAAACCAATTAATTTGGTACAGTGCGACCGCATAACTAGGTTGATTAGTTTTCATGCATTGACCTAGTTAATTTCTTCTAGGTAACTATATAACAATTTTATAGGCATCTTTTAACGAAATAACTTATTTTGAAGGCTTTTGAGGTGTGTGCTCCTGTGGCCTAGTAGGTACTTAGATACCTCCTTTTGTATAAACTGTACAAGCAGCTTTGTTTTGATTCGCTTAAAAATAGCCACCAGAAGGAATAAAATATTTACTGCTGGACGAAACACTTAACGCTGATGCACTCGTGAAAGCTTTTCTTGTACATTTTTTGTCTTTTCCTCGAATTATTATTAAAAGTTTGCCAAGTAAAATCTCTGACTCGTAACGTTTTGGGACTCGGAATAACATAATAAAAGCTCCGAGCGATGCTTAAATAAATATAAAAGTTTTTATAAGAAAGGGACTTTGAAATTATCATTCCTTTACCTCCACACGATATCTGGCCAGATTAATATTTTCCTACTACCTATGTGTGTCATGTTTATTTAAAGGAATGTAGGCAAGTAACACAAATATGATGACATACAAAATAACCTATTGTTACCTTATAGTAGGTACTTACCTATTATGCTGATCAGCTTGTATTGTGCACAGCAATGCAGGTAAGTAGTTAGGTACCTACTTACCTACCTAGTTTTTCCAACATATATTGTAGGAAATCATCAATAACTTGAATCACAGTTAAAGTGCACTCCATACCATACTTGAGGGGATAGCGAGCCCCAAGCACCAATATTCGAATCCTGCGTAACGTAATCGTTATCGTATCGCCATCGAGAATCTTTATATAGTAAATTTTAATACCAAATACGCTCACGAGCGGTGCTGGTACAAAAGTCATACAGATTTTCTCGATAACGCTACACTCGATTACGTTATAAGCAGTGAGTATTCGAATACCCGTGCTTTGGCATCTGTAAGGAGATTAAGTTTGTAAACAATATTATTGTTCCTAGCAATTTCTCTGAAACAACTGTATAGATTTGTCTGGCTTCTTTGTTGTTATCTTGCCGGGCTAGTGAGAAATTACTCGACACAGAGTTAGTTTACTTGGAAAATTAAGTAATTTTCTTATAAAACCTTCGACTTGCATTATAAATTATTCATTCCGATTTACATGTATGTAGGTCTGTATGTATTAATCCGGTTACAACGATGTTGAATTTAAAGTGAGTAGCCTAGGTCCAGTGAAGTTATGACGTTGGCGTGCACTAGATAATAATGTATAACAATATAATTCTATTGTTAGGTATAACGTCTAAACATCCTAAAACTTGACGAAAAAAACCAGCTAAGTCCTAGTCGGATTCGGAAGATTTTTCCCGCTTTACCCGGTGTTTTAAGATGTCCAGTGTTAGCAGAGAGAGATGCAGTTAGTCACTGGCGTATATATACAGACAGATACCTATAAGAGTTTAAGATTTTCATATTATTCCAGTTACTTTCATACCCAAGTTTATAGGACAACTGGAAGTACCTTAGAGATTTTCATTCCAGGATAGTTTGTATGGAGACACCTTTTTAAAGACTGTATCTATTGATTGCGTTGACTTAAGTAGAAGTTGGTTTTTTCCCAGATTTAAGGGATTGCAGGCCTGAGTATTTTGATAATTATTAGTTTCAGCATGCTACCTCCACGCGTTAGAAAAAAATGATCTTGATGTATGTCTGACGGACAACGAATTGATCCTAATAAGGGTTCCGTTTTTCCTTTTGATGTAGGTACCTACGGAACCCTAAAAATGAACAAATGAAAGAACAGAACTTGCCGACTCAAGCTGAATTATTACTGATCAACGAACAACATTATCTAAATATCTGTGTCTACACGATAGCTACATACAAATAATTTTCCGTACTGTGGTTGTTTTAACAAGCCGAATACACAGCATTTCGCTTTGTGAATGAAATATAGGCGCGGCCGAATGCCCCAATTAAAATGTTGTTTATTCCGGCGTTACCTGCTCTCGATGTCCGCGACGACATTATCATCATCCGCCGAATACGCTGAGTGTTCCTGTGGGCAGCAGAATTTTGCGAAATAATACAAATACCGTATCAGTGGTAACTTTACCTAATTAATTAGAGCTATATAGCTATAGAGCTAAATAAAAAATCTTTTAACACAAAAGTGAACATTAAATACTTAATCATCTAAAGCTCAAATATGAAGTCTGTGCTTTATTCAAAGAATATTCCGACCCGTACCGTACCGACTTCATATTTGTGCTAGGACATTGATAGATAATTATTTAATGTTTTTATTAAGGTGGTTTTACTTTTAAGCTCCACAAACCTCAAAGCTTGTTCAGCTCGCAACAGTGACGCAGCAAGACTCTTCATGACATGGCAGCATTCTTCTTCAACTGATGGCTCCGGATGAACTAGAATCGTTAAGATGGTTTTAAAAATCGAAATTATTTACGTAGTTTAGTCTTGTCCTGTTAAGTACGACAACGTTTTGATGCCGCAGTGTTACAAAACTTTGTGGCTGTGGGCCTCAAAACATTTATTAACTAGTGACTTTCTAGTTGAAACATCTTGTATATACTAAGTGGTATCTACCTAAGTATTTAGGCCACGACCGTATTGAAGTGTACTACTATGATCGAGTTGCCTACCCTTTATTTAGACTATTATCAAAAGCATTTCAACTAAGCTGACAACCAACATAACGATAACGGTAATGTTTCCAGAATTTTCTAAGCAAGTTTCCATAATTTGCCAAACATTAAATGTGTAACCTCGGTCACAATATAAATTAAGGAGTATTACACGAAGTACTTACTCAGAGAGATTAACCTTGTTTTCGGAACAACTTTGGTTATAAATTTCGACTGTAGGACGAAGTCAGACAGCCTTGAGTAACTCACTAAAACAAATATTACCAAAATCTTTATTTTTGTAGAAAAATAGTGCAAAACCCTACTGATTTAGTATTAGGTTTTTGACTAAAACGATAAGACTTGGACTGTATGAAAAACGTTTTCTGAGATCACCTTCACGGTTCAAGCTATGAAGTTACAAATATGTGCGCAAAAATACTTACTCATCACTAAACCCACAAGGAAGAAAAATATAAAGAGCCACATCTTATTATTCGGCGCAGCTTTTCCCCGCCCGTTCGTTTGTTTACAACACGCTCCTCTAGTCTTTCTTTTAGAACTACAGTTAAAGTTTTCTTCGCTCTTATCTTCATTTAGATATTCCCAGATGTTTTGCCGCAAAGGATAGGCGGATCGTATTTCCCACGTCGGTGACGGAACTTTGCGTGGTTTGTTCCTTTCGTAAACTTTTCCTGGGGAAAATATGGGCCAAATGGACGGTTACCTGAGCACTGTAATTTACTTCTCGTTTGAAACGCTTTCACGCTTAATGAGTGCCGCCAGAAAGGTTGGCCGCACTCTAATATTCCGAGTCCATCTCAGATAATGCGTGTCACAATAATTACGAGGAAAGAAAGCGTGAGTAAAAAAAGGCACAGTGACCTTAGATTCGACATAGATAGACTAATTAATACGGTTGCGATGAGCTGGGGTAAATAAGTGGGCGATAAAAATTCAATCAAGTGAAATTCATGCTTTAATAAAAGTGTGGGCCTCAATATCGTGTATAGTAGAGACACGACAGTACCACGAGTCTTCGCTCTTTACAGTTTTTTTATTAATTGCTACAAATAAATGATAGTATATGTTTCTCATACCGCCGCTGTGGAACCTTATCTCAATTACTAAAATGCTGACTCCCTTGGAGCGCATTAGAATGTCATAATATGACGTTTATTGAGAAAAGTGTGCACAGTGGCTCACACGGTCATAATTCAAATATTGTGACTCCCAGTTCTATTATAAAATACCTAATGTGAAGAAGTTGATATGTCCTTTTGCTCTGCATTTCGCGAAAGGGAAACATAAATCGAATAAATGCTTAGTACCTCTATCTAAAAAATACATGCAATCGGATTGAGAACCTCCTCCTTTTTTGAAGTTGGTTAAAAATGCTGTAGAATCATACTTTGCGATTACGAATCAAAAAGTACACCATAATCATAACAGCTTGTTTGGCTCATTACGTGCTAAATGAGATTATTTACAGAATCATCATTAGGTATTTGTAGCTTGTAAATGCGCATCATTATTCATAGAGGCAGGTGGCGGCATGCTCCAATTGCATTATATTAAGTTGCTCGCTCGCTATGATTCGGTTTTTGGGTCGTGAAAATTAGGGCCGAAACGGATATAGCTGATATTCTAATTCTGCTTCAGTCGAACTGTTAATACACGATAATAAATACCTAACGTTTTATACCTACATGGAATGAACTGCACGTAACTCTTGAGTATTAAATGTTAATTAACTTGGCTGTTTGCATACGCTACTTTTGGAGCAGTCAGCATTAAATAAGCATGTTTCGAGCGAGTTCACCTAAGTACGTATTTAACAATATAATTAGGTATATATATCAACATCCATTTAAAGCCTACTTGGTAATTTTTATTTTTATTAACGCCACTACAAATATAATTTAAACTCTTCTGGACACGTAGAGTAACATTTTAAGGCTATGAAATAAGTTACAAAACAAAAAAAAAATCCTCTAAACAAAAGGTTCAAGTCAAATTAGGCGTTTTCGTTTAAAAAGGTTAAGTATACCTAGGTTAGGTTACGATCGGCGACATTTTGTAAATATAGATTTTTAGGTTTAGAGTAAGTTAGATAAATTTTTTCTTTACTCCTTTTGTTTCGTAATTTTTCTAATTTTGCTTTGTTTTGTAGTTGAATAAGTGAGAGTGGAGTTTTATAAAATGTTATAGGTACATACCTAGTTACATTCATTTGTGGCAAATTTCAACGCTTCGCTAAACATTATTAGCGTTTGCGGCTTTACTATCATGCCTAGGCTTACTGTTTACGAGTCTAGGACCACACTGAAATAGAATCTAAATGCGTTGTGCTGTTCTCAGGGCTCCGCTTTATTCGAGGGATGGCGATAACTTTAGTGCCTTATAGCCAAGTACACGTTTTATTACGATATTGTTTCGGGCGCTATCTTTTTATACCAGCTTGAAAGTCGTTCGTACACAAAAGACAGGAAACATGGAAACTTTTGCTGGATTATGTCGATGTTTCATGTCTTATTAAGGAAGTTTCTACCGGATCCCTCCCGTGGCCCACGCATTCTTCCTATTATTATTTTTAATATATTCTTAAGTACCTATACCTACATTAATTACTTATGTCAGTATTAATTTACCTTTGTTCTAAAATTGCCCCCAGATTACAGACTCTACAGTTGCCAGATACTTACTCTATTTGGGAGTTATTTAACATAGTTTGTACTCGTGGCAGTATTTTGCTTCTTGTCCTATTCTTTTAACAAAAACCAATGAATTGACTACTGTCATATAGGGGTAGATTATTTATGAAGGTAATATAGCGGTTGTCAAGTGGAGCTCGTATAGTAACATTCTTAGTAGCTTGTTTATTTGATGACACCGCGAGCGGGTCAGGGCAATCCGCTGACCGAGCGCTCGCCGCCTGGCCTCTGGCCGCGTGCTCCAAATATTATCATCAGTTTTTGCCAATGGCAAGCATGTTGAAATTTATAATAAACTAGCTTTTTCCCGTGACTTCGTATGAGCATAAACCCCGCTTATTCTCTATCCCGTATGAATTTCAACAAGTGCCTCAGCCTTCTATAGCTCCAAAGGTTTTGGTTGTGAGTTGTCTGTCAGTCACTCAGAAATGGAACAGTTGTATATAGGTAGGTATATTGATTGATTACTTAGGTACTACAATTAAAATTCCTGCTCTTTCCGTAATGGATAATAAATTGAGATGATAATTAGGAAACTTATTCACATTTAAATTCGCTTCGTTTCTAGATTAGCACATTATCAACGGTAAATCAACCTTTTATTTTCACAGTACATATTATTAGGTATACCTATATGAAACCTTAATAAGCAAGCTAGCTTTAAAAATTACAAGCTTGCCTTTAATTACTAGAAAAGTTACATTATACATATTATTTTAATAGCGTAATGTTATTGATAAGGTCAAGCACTGGATTAGTTACTTATTGACAGATATTATAGGCAAGTTTTTCCTAACCGAAAATAATGATAATATGGAAACAAAGGTTCTAAAAAAAAATGTGTCGCCCGGTATCACTTAGGCACTTAACTATACTTAGTTAAGTCGACATGATTAAAGTCAAACATTTGTATTTTCTGGACAAATTAGACTAAGACCACGTTTTACTAGTTTACTATAAATTACTAAGAAAAGAATATTGTACTTAGTAAGTACTTACCAACTGTAGGATATCGAGCAGGACCAAAAGTGTGTTTAAACGAAGCGTCGCTTCTATCAAAATTTATAGATATGGTTTGGCGTTTACAAGCGGCCATGTTAAACTAAGTAAGTATATAGTCTTGTGTGTTGTCCTTTTGTTATGTATGCTAAGAATCGTTTAAATTAACTATTTTTGCAGTAATGTAATCGTCAGCCACGAACGAAAGGCAAACAAAAAACAAAACGTCAAAGTTTTTTTTTCTGCAGCATTCCCGCCATTATTTATTTATTTTTTCTACAAAACGAGGCTTGAGAAATCGTGTCAGTCAGCCAGTCACATTTTTAAAAATATTTTTAATTAATATTGTTCCACCTTTTTGTGTTCTAAAAATAATTAAAAAGATGTTTTGACCGGTCTGGAATAGCATTGGAGTTCATGATTTAAGTTATTAATCTGAAGTCAAACTGCTGGACCAATTTTTTCTATTGATGGTTCAGAGTGACCGGTTGACATTGATACCGTTAAACGGTTAATTGTTTCTTCACGCGTTTTGGAATTTGAAATTTAAATTTCATGGCAGAGGTTTTAAGTAAAATGCTGTATTTGAAGCGGAACAGTTTCTTTGCTATGTTTGTCATAATAGCACTTCTTTTTGTTGCGGTCCATGTCGGGGCTCAGGAGAATCAGGCTTTGAGCCCGGCTACTCCTACAAACGCATTGCCTTTGCCGTTCATGGACTTGTTTACTGGTGCATCAAACTACTACCCAGACCAGATACGAAAGGCGTATTCAGACCCGGGATATTCATATCATGTGTCGTGCCCTAAGTCGGACTCCCTGTCATCTTTTGCTAGTCTCCTCGGAAGTGCCGCCAAAATAATGATGTCGGCCGCTGTTATAGTGTTTCTCAAAGTTGCAGTCGGAAAATTGATGCTGTTACCGTTTACAGTAATGCTTCTCGCTAAGGTAGGATTTAAAGCGGTGTTACTTTGGCCGATGCTGTCCAAGATGATTAAATATTTTAAGAAGAAAAAGAAAAAGGGTCAGAAGTCTAGGATGATAACGGACTGTTCTGAGAGGGTTGCTTGTGTGATCAAAAGGTCGTCACGGACAGGGTGGGCCAGTCACCTGGGTGCGGCTGCTACGTTCTCCTTGATAAACGACGTTGATGAGGACGCCCCCTTAGCAAGGGTGCTACTTAGTGCCTTAGCTGGCGATAAAGTTGCGCAATGTATGTCACTGGATTGCGGTTCCGGAGTAAATATTAGCTGACAGTTAAAATAAAAACGCGTCACTGATTCTTGTAAACGTAACCCAGATATTTCAATTCCAAAATCTGCCTAGTTGCAAATTGTCGTTATATAGATTGAATATGCATTGCAGAGAACTTTAGTTATTTACGATGAAGCTGGCAGTAACATTACTTCTGACGTCAGTTTTTATTAATTGCACCCTATGTGCACTTGCGGATCCAAATTTTTACCAGTATGAAGTAGGTCCGTTCATACCGGATAACAGTCGAATTTCATTTCCCGAGTCGAACCCGCTTTTGTATCAACTGACTCCGAACACAGTGAAAGCGTCACGACAGATACCAGAGCAACGGAGTGTGAAGCAGCTGCAGCCGTCTCCGCCAAAGGTGCCGATGGATACGTCGTCTGTAAGGAAAAACATTAATGACGAAATAAATGAAGTCATCGAAGCCTTGAATCAGTTGACCGAGAGCAGAGCTGGAGATAATCAGGAATCCCGTGCAGCTGAACGGGATGACTATTTCAACCCGTACCCTCACCCCGCTGTTTATGATAACCCATCAAGGCCGCCAAACAACGGGCCATTGTCACCTCAGAATCATGGACCTGACCAACAAACGTATGAGCATTCTTCACAACCAAAGCTGTCATTTTTAAAACCAGATTTGCTAAAGCCAGTGGCCACAAAATCTGCCTTCAAGGTCAGTAGTCTCATCGAGTTCGTTCTCACTTTACTCTCGGGATCTACTTCAGGAGGTCTGGAACTGAAAGGTTTAAAAGATATTGTAATTAATGGAATAGTGAAGCCTCTCCTGACTGCTAGAGGTGGTTTGAAGGCTTTGATAAGCAAGATTAGTATACCAATGATTGCTTTAATGTTGATAAATTTGGAAGTGTTGATAACCATGTGGTGGCTCTGGGAGGAGGATTGTCCTGAACCGGTTCATCATAAACCAGTCTATAGCCAACCAAGCTATAGTTACCCAGCTAAGCCAGCGTATCCAGCACCTAGCTATTCTCCTAATTATAACTATAACAACTACAGACAATTTTAAAATATTGTATCGACCCAGTTTCTATAATATAGTTTGTTCCAATGATTTGTAGACAATAGGTATTATTATATTTTTATTTTAAGACTGAATGTAATTTTATGTACTTAATAAGAAAAATGTTTGTTGATGATTTGGATATTAAAGAATACGAAAATATGCGTGAATTTTATTTCATGGCTCATTTTATTTTATAGACCGACCAAAACGTCAAGAAAACAGATATTACCGGTAAAAATATCGAGCATGCCAATGTTGCGCAGTCCCGATTAGTTCCGAAAAAAAGGAGGACATAAGTTTCCGAAAGATAAAATTGTCACATTAAGCACTGACATTCATTGACCCGTAACTCATTATTTGCCATAACTAATCTTTTGCATATTTTTTTAATACTATCAGGAAGGCAAACTAGAAAGTGGGTCACCCCATGGTAAGTGTTCACCACTGCCCATAGACACCCGCAACCCCGGGGATTTGCAGATGCGTTGCCAACCTACAAGGGTAAGATGAAATAAATAAATAAAAAGTACCTATTTGTAATTTTTTTAGACCTCACTTTACACTAGCGCCTCTAGCGGCCAATTCATAGGCGATAGTCCCTCATTGATCCTTTAATACTCGGTTGAAAGTTAAGCGTATTGGTTAACTTGATATACGTATTATTAGAGACAAAGTTATGCATCACTTGAACTACCAAACACATGCCCCACAGTAAGACCTACATACATTTAGAAGGCAGTGTGTCGCTCAAGGGGCATATAATGTGACAAGGCGACAGGTGTCTGCATTCGTTAGCAGAAGCCTAATTGGGTGGAAGAGTCGGCCCATTGCAAAGATATCTTATTCAATAAGATTGAGTCGTATTCACCTAATTGAGTCTCCATTGAAAATTTTATGGTAAAGTAAGCTTTCACGACGTTTTCATTCAAAGAGATTATCCTCAGCTTTTATACTTAGAAGAATACTGTATGATTCGTGTCGTATACCAATGTTCCGTAAATGAAGAAGTTGTTTTTTTTTAATGAAGA
Organism: Clepsis dumicolana; assembly: GCA_963691665.1. Classification (NCBI taxonomy): domain Eukaryota; kingdom Metazoa; phylum Arthropoda; class Insecta; order Lepidoptera; family Tortricidae; genus Clepsis; species Clepsis dumicolana. The sequence goes on along the minus strand of OY829516.1, from coordinate 9,909,855 downwards.
TTCGTCCAAAATTACTGTAGGTACTTAAATATGTAGGTTTTATAATTTTTATTGCTGTCGTCCATAATTGAATCATATTTTCGTACCGGAACAGACGATAACAAATCGTTTTTAGAAATAATAATATTTTTGGGACCATTTCACTCATACTTGAGAAGAGACGAACGAGCACGAGGTCATCCGATAAAAAGAAATTACCGCCAAACAATTCGTAGGTAAGTAAAGTCCTATAACTTTAGCGAGTAGGTATGTATTTGGACATTATGTAGGACGTATTATGTTATTAGGAAGAATCAGAGACTACAGACGTCACGAAATATTGGAAATGGGGTCAGACGTAAATACCTAAGAAGGTCAGATAGCAATAATTCCAAATCTCTGTTTTATTACCTAATGATTTGTTAAAATGCTGAGCAGCCCTTTTAATACTACCTAATTAATTGCAGTAAACAAAATTAAGACGTTTATATAGTTTTTCAGTTATGTTATGAATAACTTACTTATAAAAATTAGAATTTTCTTGACAACTGACGCGGTATTTTTATCGGTAAAATAGGCACCAGCTCACATTTGGTGGAGGTGCGGGGTAAGGAGAGGGAAGACACAAGTTTAGTGTCTTCCCTCTTCTTACGCCTCTCGCAGCTTGAGCCACTAGGGCTACACTCACCCAACGGCCGTGCATAAATAGGCACCAGTGCCCTAAGCACGACTGGTCGAATCCTGCGTTACGTTACGGTTATCGTATCGAGATCGAGAAATCTCATACTAAATTTTAGTTCCAAATACGCTCACGGGCGGGCGCTGTTCCAAACGTCATACAAACTCGTTATAGTTTACTATTCGATTTTACGTGACGCAGGATTCGACAAGTCGTGCTTAGGGCACAGCTCACAGTAGCTAGTTTAATCGAGATGGTCCTTTAGATCCATGTTCGTGCGAACTCTTGTGAGCTCATCTATAATTTCGTGATCAGAGGTAGGTAGAGCTTGGCAAAACTTTTAACCGCAAAACAACGTTAAAGAAGTAAAAATAAACTTTCCAATTAAAAGAGCACTCTTTGCCATGTCAATTTTATTCATTTCAAATTATTTGACACATTTGATACTTATGTTATTTAGTGAATATTTCATACTCTAATTGCTTGTCATAGAGTTCAAATGGATCAAATAAAATATCAACCTATCTATTATAGATAATTGACTTCTCCGGGTAAATCTACCTAACCCGACTGTCCAGAAGTTCTGCTCTAGCCATACCCAGATCCCGGGTGTAGCCTATGAAGAGGGTAATGCATTTAGGCTAAATGTTAGTTCGTTAGCCGGGCCTTCATTAGCTTATTTAATTGTTTTGATTGAGCATGTGCTGGCTATGACTTTGTTGGGCTGGATAGAATACACTACGTTTGTCTATCCTAGTGTTGCCAGGCAAAATATTCAAAGTTTTAAGGAGAAATTTAAGGGTGTGTTTCCACTTCCTCGTCCACGGAGTGTAGTTTAGTGGACAGTGATTTGATAAATTACAGTGCTTGAATTTTCGCTCTCTGCGTTAGTGGAGACACTTTCTGCTTTTCACTGTTCTCTCCACCTCGATCCGCTCAGCTCTACCGTAATTGGAAACAGTGCCTACTTGACGAATTCATTAAACCAGCAACTTTTTTAGGGTTCCGTACCTCAAAAGGAAAAAACGGAACCCTTATAGGATCACTTTGTCATCCGTCTGTCTGTCTGTCTGTCAAGACCCTTTTTCTCTGGAACGCGTGGAGGTAGCATGCTGAAATTAATACCAAATACTCAAGCCTACGGTCCCTTGAAACTAAAAAAATCAACCTTCCAAGTGAACGCAATCAAAAGATACAGTCATTAAAAAGGTGGTTTCCATACAAATCGCCGTACTGAGAAAATCTAAAGGGTACTTCCAGTTGTCCTGGAAACTTGAAATTTGGTATGAAGGTAGCTCTTATAGCACAACCACTCCAAAAGGTATCAAAATGTTAAATTTTTATGTCTGTCTGTAGATTTCGCAGACCAATATAAATTGACCCCACACTGCGTAGGTACATTTTGCTTAGGAGCAGGGCACTGCTAACGCTGGACTTCTTAAAACACTGGGGAAAAGCGTTAAAATCTTTCTACGGAACCCTCGTGCTCGAGTCCGACTCGCACTTGGCCGGTTTTTTTGAAATATCAAAACGATCCATTTCGCCTTTGTACTCAAATGTTATTGTTGTAACTTGTGTTTTATCCTCTTTTTTGTACAATAAAGTGTTTACTTATTTACTTACTTACGATCGCTTATCTGAAGTTTGTATAAATTATTAGTTTATAACGTCTTGCAGTATAATTTTGTCTATTTGGCCGATATCAAGTTTGAAACTGACAAAAAAACCGATGAACTGTGAACGTTCTCCTTTTCTGAAGTTGGTTAAAAAGGGATGAGGCTAATGAGCATCGTAATTATTTTGTATCGTCCAGCAGCAAAACCAAATTAATGAAAGTCGATTGAAAAATCGATTGTAGGAATCAATTAATTAAATGCTTTTCGAGTATTCGCTTTTATCATTATGGGATTTATGGTGAATGATGAAGTGTAATTTTTAACCGACTTCAAAAAAAGGAGGAGGTTCTACGTTCCACTGTATGTATTTTTTTTTTATGTATGTACATCGATTACTCCGTCAATTGTAGACCGATTTTCAATTTTTTTTTATTTGAAAGGGTATACTCCTGAGGTAGTCCCATTGTCACCAAGTCATGATCTGATGATGGGATCCCAGGTAAATCGAGGGCAACCCTCAAATTTTATAGGCACGTATCATATGTTTCATATATTTTCTAAGGCTATCCAAGTATTTGTGTCCGGTAGTCATCATCTTATGTTGATGAGCTGATGATGGAAGGTACAACTCCTTAACGGTTAGGAGTTGGAGGATAATTCTGAAAATGTTAAATCAACGTAAAATTGTGAAATAAAATCTTTTAACAAAAAAGTAAAACCGCCTTAAAAAAAAAACCTTAGAAAAAAAACGTAAAATAATCCTCTAAAATAATGATAAATAAATAAAATAAAATAAAATGCGTTTATTTCGGACAACAGAAACTAAAGCCTAAAGTTTTATGGCCTAGCACTAAGCAGCAGAAATATGAAGTCGATGCGGTGCGGTGCTTCATTCAAAGAATATTCCGCTCGCACTGCACCGACTTCATATTTCTGCTGCTTAGTGCTAGGCCATAAAACTTTATGTTTTAGTTTCTGTTGTTCGAAATAAAAGCATTTTATTTAATTTTATTTATTTATCATTATTTTAGAGGATTATTTTACGTTTTATTTCTAAGGTTTTTTTTTGAAGGCGGTTTTTTATGTGTTCCTTTTTCGCTTGTTTTACTTGTATAGAAATTAAACCAGAACTCTACAGTTTCAAAACTTACCCATTGATTAAATCTTGGGGTTAATACTACCCAATAGTAGAGCTGCTATGAGTTCGTTCCGTGTCATTTCACTTGGAATAACCATCTCCGTCAAAAATGTGAGAGTCACGGAGAAGTCGTATTAAAAAAATGGCTTCTTTATATTTTCAAAACCAACTTTATATTATCAATAATAAGATCGTATTTTACGAATCCCGAAGCTTCATTCCATTGTATAGACAAGGTCAGAAATATATGCCCGTACAAAGTTGCAAAAATATGTATACATCAACCTTGTTGCCGCGGCAATAAGGTCTGTTATACATATTTTTATAATACGCAAATGTGAACATAATTATTTTGAAATAGAAAATATAAATAGAAATAGAAAAATATTTATTCAACGTACACAAGTGACAAGTATAATAAAAAACAATTAAAGAAGTAAACAAAGACGTTGAACAGGATCCCTCTCAGCATTGTGCCGCGGCTGGGGCCAAGGCGCTGGTTTTCAGAGGGGGTCGAACTCGACCGTATAATAATAATTAGAACTCGAATGTCTAAGTTGCTAGGCAATAGGTACTACACTCTAGATACTCGTTAAAATGTGAGAGTAGATACGGCGCGTGATTTAACCTTGTTATAGCCTGCGAGCCCCCGGGACGTCCAAAACGTCCATTGATTCTCTACTTAGTGCATTATCCTACATTACGTTAACTTGAAACTTCTCCCCATTTTCCTCAAAAGTTTTTTCTGTTTATGTACTTACTATGTTTGTATAAGATTTCCTTGTTCAAAGGTTTTTTTGAATGTTTTCTGTTTTTATACAAACACGAGTAGGTACTTTATTGGCCACTTAATTTTGACGTACCTACTTTACTTTTGACACTTTTGTTGTATGCTCAGGTTGCAATGCTTCTATTGTAGGTACCAGGGTGATGTGGCATTTGTAAAATTAGCTTTCCTTATTTATGGTAGATACTTTCTTATAATAAACAATGTTTAATTAAAATGAAATCTAGTTCCGAGTCTGTCTCCTTGGAATATGAACAGTATCCATCATGCCATCTCGACTAAGCCTCGGCTAAATTGAAATCCGTAAGTTAACAAAGCGTAGCTATGTTAAGACGTTAAGTGGGAGCGTCGGGTATATTGCGTCTAGAGATAGTTCCCCGAGCTCCATCACAGAGCATTTCTCATTTCAGTCAGATGTCATTGCGGCGATGCGTGTTATCCTTAACACGTGTTGAATAATACATAACCAGTTTGCATGTCAAGTGAAGATGTGATGCGATGTCTTCGCGAGCCGGAGCCTCGCGGATAATGACTTCCAGGTGAGGGATGGCCCGGATAAACATGCGCTTACGTAACTCGCCCCGCACTAACTCCAATAACATTGCGCTTTAAATTCAACTCGTTAAACTTTGCCGTGAAAGAGTCAGGGGTTAAAGCTCGAAAAACTAAAACACAATTTAGCACGCAAGTTCGTCTTTGAACGGTGCAAAATGTCATTCTCTATCTTCACAGTTGTTTGTAAGTGTCCTTCCAACGCAAATTGTATGCATTTATCTCGATCCATTCTTCATTGGAATTGGAAAGGTGCGTAAACAGAAATTCAATTGGTCTGATACAGCTTTAGTAAAGAAAGATTCGTTGTGTGAATTTATCGAGATCGAATTTAAATATCTGATCAGGACTCTGAAAAATAAGAATGGTCCGAATGCGAAGGTTGTTTCGCATTGAATGTTTTTGTGGGTTTGACGTGAAGCGAGGCGTAGGGCAGCGGCGCAACGCAGCGGCGCGGCGCGGCGTCGATACGCGGCGCGCACCGGCCTGACGTCGCCGCGGGCCGCGGGCCGGCGCACTCCGCGGCACTTCGGCCTCGCGACGGACCGCCGCCGCCGTCGCCACACTAAGCGACAACCCTAACTTTCCACCGAGGATATACGCTCACGGAGCGGCGCGCTCTCCAACATTATACCCAGTGATAGTTCAGTTTGACGTGATACAAACCCACCCGTAGCTGTTCAGTGCTAGCGATTTATACCTCAATCTAATCTGGTGAAAACAAACACATCGCAGTGTTATTCGCGCAAGCGCGCCGCACGCGGACATGTCGAGGTCGGCCATCTTGGCTGAAGACGCACTTTCGCCTCGCCCCAGCTTCAGAGCCTGAGCTGAAACCCTGAGCAGGGTCGAAGGGATAAGCGATGTGCGGTAGGCGAGGCTCCGCGGCAGGCGGTCACTGAGCCTGCCTGTACGGCGCGGCTATCGATCGTCTCGAGCGCTATGGCGCTCGCGGAGTGAATGCGGACATCGGGACCGTGCCGCAGCCCCCGCACGCGAGCGGCGCGTTCGGCGAGTGATAGTGCTACAGTGGTGGCGCGGCATGTGAGTCAGCGTGCCTGCGTGGTTGGGAGGGCGCGCGGGCGGCGGCGGGCCCGGCTGACCGCGCGCCATGGGCGAGGAGTACCCGCGGTCCCCCTGCGAGCGCTTCCCTGCGGCGGGCGCGTTCAGCGTGGCGCCGCCGGAGAGGCTCAGCCCGCCGCCGCCCGCGCCGCTGCCGGATCGGTTCTCGGCTTCGCCGCGGCGGGTGCGCCGGTGCGCGGAGGCGGAGCGCGCTCGGCGACCACGCTATGTGCCACCAGCGGCGCACGTGCCCGTGGAGCGGTACGTGCCGCGGCCGCCGGCCCCGCTGCGGCCACCACCACCGGTCTACTGTGGGCTGGCGTGTCGGCCGCCGCCGCCCTCGTCGCGCAAGTGCTGCGGCCCGGCTTGCCGCGAGGACATCGGTGGCTCGCCGCCGCCGACGCGCTATGTGGAGTACGTCGGCGCCGCCGCCGCTCGCCGCCTGGCCTGCACACCGCCACCACCCCCACCGCCGGCGCTTCAGCTGCCCTGCGAGCCCCAGGAGCCACCTTGTTGTGTCCAAGCCCGCAGGCGACCACAACCTCCACATGATTGGTGAGTAAATTCTTACTTGACATTGTTATGCTTCCTCTCTCACTCGGCCCCACACTCTCACATAACATAACGACGGAAAGGACAATCGTAACCAAACATTCATTTGACTGTTTTCTTGACCGCCTGGTATTTAAAAATAAGTATTAGGTATTATAGAATTGATTCCTTTGCCTTCTTAAAGAACTTATTAGTATCATAATGCGATTAACGCAGTTATTTACTCATTAACAACGAAGGCGTTTGGCCACCAACAGTGTTCATTGATTTTCGACTCGTTTCTTGTTATAATAACAGATGCGTAAAGGCATGGCTGGCATGGATGGTAAGACATGGTTTACATATTTTTTATTCCAATCACAACGAACCTACGTTAGTAATACAAACTTAAGGCCAAAGCAACTAACCAGAGATCCTTAATGCCTGAAAAATTGGTGGGACGAGCGTGCATATAAATTAGTGATGAATTTAGAAGCATCGGATGAGCTATATAGCTGGGCAGCGTTGGGATGGTGTGACGTCAGGGATGAGCTGTTATGGCGTAGGTAATTGGCTAAAATTTCGTGGATGGGATTGATAACGTGTGATTTATGGCGTTGGCGGTTAACGATCGGCGACGCCGCAAAATGACTGACGCTCAAAGCAAACTTATTACGCTCGCGTTAATGCCCGGTTTGGCCATTTTTATGAAAAGTAACGGTTTTGATTGGTTTGTTTGTTGTTGATTTAAAATGTGTGTGATACGCAGAGGCTGAAGAGGAGAGATATCGAAACACGTCAACCACAAATACCACAATGTGGCCTAAAATTACACATATTTCTCAACTCTTTGAAAAGTCCAAAGAAAACTTATTTTTGAACTGGATCTGCATACTGGGCTCTTTAAAAATGAACTCTGGCTCACTTATTGCAAGATTTTTTTATCAGCTCAAAAATGCAGTGCTATCTGTATTGAGATCAAACTCGATTCTTGATTTCAAAATTTGAAGCTAAGTACCTTGATATCTTATCTTCCAGAAAATGGACAAAAGAAGAGAAAATAAACTGAATCTCAAGACTAAATTACCGCCCAAAAAGGTCACATTGACCGTATTAGCACGCTAATGGGCGTAAAAGGTACCTAGCCTTTAAATAAAGGCCGACCTGAAGGATGCCTACGACCCGCGACATTAGACAAACCTGAAATAGGTATAAATTAAGCTCGCCCTGTAGACTATCGTTTCAGCCTTTGTGTCGTAATAATGACCATCTAAATTGATTTAAACTTAAAGTTGCTAATTTGATTACTAAAAAACCCCCGCGTGAAAATAAAGTCGCAATTTCATCGAAAATTTAGTAAAAGCGTTTACTAGGAATTCGATAGTAAATTTTCTTAATAAAGTACAATATGACCTGCAAGAAACTAGAAATCTTAGGACGTAAAAACGAAAAACATACAGACTTACGAGGGCTGTTTGATAAGTACCCGTTTTCTAAATATATTAATATCACTGGCCGCAAATAAGTATACCACCTTTTTAAGTCATTTTTCAGAGGCGGGAAAATTAAAAAAAAAAATGGCATTCTTTTGTTTTTTTTTCCACATTTGACAACGATTCAGTGAAGGCGTGAACTTAAAATTGTTAAAATGGAGAAAGAACAGTATCGGTCTGTAATTAGATTCTTATTTTTGGAAGGAAAAAAATGTGATGAAATAAAAGTAAGAATGCAAGCGGTTTACCATGAATGTGCTCCTTCTATGACAAACGTCAGATATTGGTATAACGAGTTTAAGCGGGGGAGAACAACCGTCTTTGATGAGGATCGCCCAGGCCGGCCAGTTGAGGTGACTACAGACGATATGGTTAAGAAAATTGAAAATATCGTTTTAGCCGACCGCCGAATTAAACTTCGAGAAATCGTTGATGCTGTAAACGTTTCAATCGAGAGGGTACAACACATATTAGAAGAAAAATTGGGTATGAAGAAAGTATCGGCGAGGTGGGTGCCGCTTTTACTCACGGAGGGGCAAAAACGGAACCGACTGACTACTTCGGAGCAGGAGGTTTGGCCGTGTTCAAACGTAACCTGAAGGAGTTTCTGCGTCGTTTCGTGACCGTGGACGAAACGTGGGTCCACCACTACACCCCGGAAATGAAAGAGCAGTCGAAACAGTGGATTTTACCGGGTGAACCTGCTCCAAAGAAAGCAAAAACCGTCCCATCGGCTGGAAAGGTCATGGCGACCGTTTTTTGGGATTCGCATTGTATTATACATATTGACTATTTGGAAAAGGGAAAAACAATAACAGGGCAGTACTATGCCAATTTATTGGATGAATTTGACGCCGTGTTGATGGACAAACGACCCCATTTAAAAAAGAAAAAAGTACTGTTTCATCACGACAACGCCCTGGCTCATTCGTCCAGAGTTGTGACGGCTAAATTAGCACAGTTACGCTACGAACTATTGTCTCAACCCCCGTATTCTCCAGATTTGGCCCCATGCGATTTCTTTTTGTTTCCCAACCTAAAAAAATGGCTCGGTGGCAAGCGATTTGGATCAAATGACGAAGTCATTGCCGCCACAGAGGCCTATTTTAATGACTTTCCAAAATCATACTTTTTGGATGGTTTATTGAAGCTTGAGTATAGGTGGAACAAATGTATAGAGTTAAAAGGTGACTACGTAGAAAAGTAAATGCATATATACAAAATTTTTTTTTTTTTTTTTATAAACGGGTACTTATCAAACAGCCCTTGTACTTCTATCTATCTAACAAGTCGAGTAGAATATACATTCATCTACATTTATCTACGCTAAATTCCACCATTAACCTTACTTTTTTATCAAACTGCAAACACATCGAAAATTAAAGATAAGTACAGTCGAGTTCTTCAATATCCATACGATCAACAGTTCAAAAATATCTATACACAGACCTTATTGCCAGTTATATAAGGTCTGTGTTTAGATATTTATGAACCGTTGACTGTACAGATATTGGAGAATTCGACTGTACATCATTTCAATCAAATGCGATTAGCTCAGTGATACCATATGAAGTTTTATCTTTTGTTCACGGCATCGAATCTGATAAGAGGTTGTGTTACATTACTCGCCTTGATAACTCTTTATGACGAAAAAGACGTTTCGTAGGTGTCATTGTAAATAATAACGATGGAGATTGGAAATATCTAATCGTGCCAGTCCTCGATATAAGTATCTAGTTCTGTGGTGCCAGTGTCAAGTTGGGTGTGACTGGGTGCTGATGCTATGAGAAAGTGCGTTTCTCTGTAAATTTTACTATAGTGCCATGTGAACGTAATGTTAGGTGTTTAGTGCTAAGTAAATATTTTGGGTGATGAGTGACAAGTGATAACGAAAGCGATTTGTTCTACGGATTTCACTCTGGAGGTTATGCGTAAAAAGTAAGTGACAGTGTGTGCTATTCTTTGAAATTATATTCCATTGTTGTAACGATCAAATAGCTTGGTTGAAATATTTTGTCTGCTCTAATTTGCAATGCAATATGGGATTATGCGAATATGAATTATATGAATATTAGTAATTTGGCTTGACTTTCCTTGCCCTAATAGGCACTGTTAGGTATTCGCTATATTTTAGATATTATTACATAGAAACTCAGATATTATTTATGTTAATTCTTGGCTGTCCAGGCCAAAAGCCATTTTGGGTAACCAAATATTTATTATTGGTTTCGAATTCAAAAAAAAGAAAAACATATATGGGTGTCATTAAAATAACGCTTTTTTTGTGCTGCCATGGGCCGCATGCGACCCGCGTGCCACGGTTTAGACAGCCTTGTGCTGAAATAAATGAGATGATTAATATTAATTTGTGAGCTCAACTGACTGGGAAGCGTGTCACGCCATATTATACAATAAGGGCAAGGGACACTCCCCGTAATATTTAACATCAGATTCTGACGTCAAAAATATGTGTCTTACTCCTTAAAGGACCACATAAGTGCCTTATAACTGCGTCTATCTGTGCGCCATTTTCATTGAATTTATTTTGGTTTGCTTAACTATTTATTTATAGGTCGCACAACCGAAGCTGAGTGGTAGCTTGCCAAAAAAATGGTTTGCTAGTTCACCTGTCGTAAATTTCAATATTCTTATACATGCTGGAATATATGTATTTTTCAACTAAATAACCATTACGTAGCGACAAAAGTCAGTTGAACCTTAGATAATTTTCACTAGGTAGGTAATAAAATTATTTTTCTTCGCAAGTGTGTTGAAAAATGTCGTATGAAACTTAGCACACTAGTATCATAATGTACTATTATATCTCTATTGCCTACCAAGTATTTATTGCCTTGGTCTATGGCTTCATAAATCTTGTTAAAACCAAAGCTTTCTAACTTAACCCATTAAAAGTTACGTTATGTGTTTCGGTAAATTGTTTGTTTAGACATTGACTCGCGAACTAGTTAGCTCGTTGGGCTGAATTCTGAAAATTGGCAACGAGGCAGGTTTTACAACATAGACAACCTCAGAATACAGAACAAACCAGATGCTGCGAGCGCGCCTAAAACTGAAGCAACTAAAAGTACACTTAAATAGCGTAGTTTAGCGTTGTTAGTCATGCCCGTGCGCGCAACATATTGTGACAGTCATGTTGTACGAATGACAATATTAATTAATCCCTTTTCTTGCCGTTTTTACATGCAGAATATTTTTAAGTGCAATTGAAGTTGCGAAATACCCAAAAAGGACACAGTGCACGGCGTGCTATGGCGGCCTATGGTTTCGTCTGTATTCTGAGTAGACAATAAAACAAAGTTAATACTTATTGAATTTAGGTTCTTTTGAACTTTAAACTTCGTAGGAAAAAGTTTAACTCTTTGTAGTTGGTAGAAAGGTTTTAACTGTACTTTTGTATGTTTAGGCAGGTAATTTTATCAGAATTATACATATAGGTACCAAAACGTGTAATGAAAGAACGACAAAACATTTCAAATCTCCGCCGATTGTAATCAAATTCAATCAAGAATATTTTGTAGCGTTAATTATGTTTTCATTCTGCTGAAATCACTAAACATTTTTATTAAGCTAATGACATTGGTTCAAAAATGGAAACACCAGATAAAATCAGGTCGTTTGAAAGGAGCTGACAGCGTCCGACGAATATTTTTTTTGTCGAATTCTGCTTGAAATAAATTTTAGCTTTTCGCCAATTCCCTTGATTTGTGAGGGTCTTGACGGTGTATTATGCACAGCCATGTCCGTACTTTTAAGTAATGTATTCCTTTTAGAGGTTACGTCTCTCGCAGAGACTTAGTGCTTTAAGGTTTTAACTAAAATGCGAGTACTCTGGTGTACTTGTTCTAATTCTAAGATATTCTTAGACGGTAGTTCCGGAAATATTGGTACAAGTTTCAGGTTAGTTTTGAAAAAATAATGAACCAATAACAACAAAACATAAAAGCTCATTGCGTGTTTCTTCAACACGCAATCAACTTAAACTTCAGTTACTTAATCAAATTAACTGGCAAAAAAGCACGTCGTTAACGTTCGAAACAAAAAGTTTTTAGCGTGCTCGCAAAAATAAATATTATCTAGACATACAAAAGGATACAAATGAATTTTCGAGAAAGGCAGTGGAGGTAAAAGAAATTATCCTAAGTAAGGAAGCAAGGTGCGTGATTTATTGATAGGCCCACTGAAAAAGTACCACCGAAGCAAAACAAGCGAATAAGGAAGATAAATGAATTACTTTCATTTTGAGCACACCCATTGCCCTTCGGGAGGGACTTACATAAACCGACCGCGATTTTGACCGGTCAATAAAACTTATAAATCGTTAATAGCTCTGGGTTTGTATAGTTTTTGCTATTTGGTTCACTAAAACTGAATGAAAGTCATGATTTGATTAGTTCCAACTGCGTATTCTTTAAATACAAAGGCCGACTTGCATCGACCTGGGTTAACACTAACTCGGTGTTAATCATTACGCAACGATACAAATACATCAAGTTAATCCCGAGTAGTGTCAAACCATATGTCAACCCCAGGCCAGTGCCTGCCTCGATTACATTGAATTCTGTTACCTATCATTATACCTATATACATATAGAGCGTTATTAATTGCCGTTTTCTTCTCTAATCTGCTTGTTCCTGACAGATTTTCTGATGTAAAGTATTTTTAAATTGATAGACACATTAATAATTTCCATTTTCGCTGTCATAAACTTTCAGATATGCTTGTGTTCATGTATTCCCCGATGGGAAATCCCTTACGTATAGCCTAGTAGGTAATCTGAGGTAATGACTAAATACTTAACTTCCGTTCAGTTAGCCACAGCTGGTCGGTGGATATTAATCGAACATTGAAAGCTTTGAATTACCTACCTACATCAAAGATTGGGAATACAAGGTTTGTTTATTATGTAACATAGTAATCTACGATATCGAAATTAAAGTAATGCTATTGAAATTGCCAAGTCAAAACCGTAATATCAATAGCAGGGCCGTGTTTTTTTACGCGATTAACTCCCGAGTATCATAATAATTTTACAGGTGTTTTATAAAGACACACGGAAAGCAACACTTGTAATACGGTATTGTAAATCTCGACTACAAGTAAATTCTACAAGTGTAATGGACATCACTAATTAAAAAAAAGGTGGCTGCCAAAAATTACAGATACGTAGAGGTTTTTATCTATTACATATTAAAAATACCCATGCAACGTTGATAAATAAAAATCTATCTAAGTACATAAAACAAAATCGTGTTAATTGCACTATTTATAAGTCAAGAACGGCTGGACCGATTTTTATGATCTTACATTTGTTGGATTTATATCTTTACTTCGAATAGCAGGATAGCTATTAATAGAGGGGAAATTTTCACGAGAAAGAACAAACCTAAGAAGTTCAATTTCTCATAGGTACATTTTCTATGGAATGAATGACCTATGGCGGTACGGAGTTCGCGGGTCGCCTAGCAAAATATATCTATTCTAAACAATGGCAAAAAACGGACAAAAATGCATGTCAACGATTGCATGATACTCCAGTGCATACAGACAGACACAGACAGAGACTTGAAGCGTCGTGCTCAATGAATCATTTTGATTACTCGACGATTCTAATGAGCTCCCAATTTCTTGCAGAATCTAGTCTAGTCTATTTGCGTCCGTTCTGGACCTTTCATTATAATATTGAAAAGGCGTGTCAAAATCTGTATTTATTCGTGGCCAAAACTCCCTAGTTCTATGCTGCCGTGGACTCTCTTCTTCCGAGTCCGACTCAGACGAGTTCCTCAATAAACGAATCATTCCGTGATGACCTTGAGTTTAATAACTTGTAGAAGAGATAGATAGGTAGATAGAACGATTGATTTGGTACTGATTAAGACACCTAATTCAAAAATTTGTGCACCTGTAGCCATTGTTACAGGTCTCAAGACGTACGTACGTTTTCGTTACAATTTTACAATGCTACAGTTGTATTTTACAATATTTTTATAAAACGCTTGTTCGATTATGAATTTAAAACTATAAAAGGTCCACTTTTAGTCTATGATATGGCTACAGGCGCCTGTACTTGTAGCTTGTAAAATTGTAGCACAATACTTTTATAAAACGCGAATTGTGAAAAACAGGACAAGTGTTACCAATAAACGCCTGTAAAATTGTAACTTGTAGGTTGTTTATAAAACACGGCCCAGGAGTTGTTAAGGCATTTTTACTTTTGTTTTGCGTGTATTTGGGATAGTTGACAGTTACACTGTTATCTCTTTATTGTGTCCCTTTCTAACTAGGTCAGTGAGAAAAGGGCACACTGCGCGACATGCGACCAATTTGAATGCTTTGAAATAGCCCCCCAGCAGTGCTAGTACTTACACTAAATTTTATAGACGACATAAAGCATTCGTCATTTTCTAACAAATATGCAAGTACGAGAGGGACAAATGCTTTACGTCGCCGATAAACGTTAGTATGCTAGGGGTATGGACAGCATAATACAGTCGAGCGATCTTAGTAATTATAGTAAACTAGAGAGCGCCCGCAGCTCCGCCCGCATGGAATATTATACAAACGTAAAGAATCTGGGTAAAAAAGTAATATTTATATTTGGTCCGTCATATAGATTATCGAAAAAAAGTATTGGACACTATTTTTTGCTTTTTATGATATAAATAAAAAATTACATAGATAAAACTAACAAATTCCGTAGACTGCAATGCAGGATAATGTATCGATTTCTTTATTCCTGAACGGCAACAAAGGCATGGATAATAGATCGCTCGCTTTTGGCTCGAAATTCGAACTTGCGATTTTATTTTGCTTAAAATACAAAATTTACACACCCCATATCATATTTTCTCAAGTTTTTCGCGATTCCCAAGATCAAAGAATCGAATTGCTTTAAAAATCCAGAGAAATAATGCGTTGTTTGGGAGAAACGTGTCAAAATGGTGTTGTAGAGCGCCATCTCGCTCTGTCTCGTTTTTTAGGGTTCCGTACCTCAAAAGGAAAAAACGGAACCCTTATGGGATCACTTTGTTGTCCGTCTGTCTGTCTGTCTGTCAAGACCCTTTTTCTCTGGAACGCGTGGAGGTAGCATGCTGAAATTAATATCAAATACTCAAGCCTGCGGTCCCTTAAAGCCGTGAAAAAATCAACCTTCTAAGTCAACGCAATCAAAAGATACATGCTGGTTTCTGATTTCTGATTTAAAAAATCCATTTCCATACAAATTGCCGATTTCAAAAAACCTAAAGGGTACTTCCAGATGTCCTAGAAACTTGAAATTTGGTACGAAGGTAGCTCTTATAGCGCAACCACTCGGAAAAGTCTCAAAATCTTATAATTTTATGTCTGTCTGTAGACTTCACAGACCACTATAAGTTGACCCCACACTGCGTACATTTTGCTTAGGAGCAGGGCTCTGCTAACACTGGACTTCTTAAAACACTGGGGAAAAGCGTTAAAATCTTTCTACGGAACCCTCGTGTGCGAGTCCGACTCGCACTTGGCCGGTTTTTTTATGCTGTTCTGGTTTTTCGCTTTTATATATTAGATATCAAGCTCTAGTGTCAAGCTAGTATATAGGTTTAAAATAATATTACGTAAGCTAGCATCGTATTAGGATGATCCATGTGACAAATGCAATGGCAGGTCTTATGGGGATGTAAATAACATAATTATCGACTTTAAAGTAAAATACCTGTCATAGCAAACGTCACAGGGATCATCCTGAAACCACGCTGGTATAGTAAATAATATATTTAAGGCATAATATATTATGTGCTAAATCTGTGCTTTAGTCGAATTTGACACATGACTGTATGCTTATTATGTTATGATATGACTTATGAAGTAAAGATTAGGAAGAGTAGGTTGTTGGTGTAGCGTGTGTTCATGCCACTAATGTATCCTAGCGTGTAAATCATGTATAGAGCTGCTTTGATAGGCCAAGGCCCCAAGCTCTGGATATGTCCGCTTGTCCAGGTCACCCTTTACAATATGATTAAGTATTAATAAAAAGCTCGGTAATCGTCACGCTATCACGTTTCCTTGAAAAATTTGTAAGCATAGAAATATAGAGCTGCATATAAACTTCCTTGGATTCAGCGGCAACTCTATCCTATATTATAATTACCTTGGGCATTTCATACGAAATGTCTCATATAGTATTGAAATTAACAGAGATATATCAACAAACGGCCTTTGCATTGATGTTAAATTTCCTGATTAACTATCAGGGTCTCATTTACCGTTAATCGTTACTCAACTGCTTCCTTGAGATCATTACGGTTCAATTCTAATAATTAAGTAGGTACTTCCAAGGTCTTCATAAAATTAAGTGGCATTTCAGAAATAAGTACATAATTTTATCCAAGCTCTTATATACGTATAGGTATTTTAGGTTTCTAATCAGATTTAAATGGTAGTACATCGCTTTTGACTGATTTATTTAAATTTGCTACTTAATTCTATTATTTCATAAATTCACAGTTTTCTTTAATTATACACGGACTCGTTTTAGCATACATTTAATTTCTCCTGTATTAAATTAATATGCCCGTAACCACAAATATAATTTAAAATTTAACTTAGGTATACTTAAACATCTACTTGCTTAAACTTTTTTAATAGCTGTAGTTTTATACTTCGCCGCGATTCCTGTTTACACTGAATTAACCGTTAATGCGAGTACAAAATACTCCAATTAAACTTCTGTTGAACGCCATCGGATCCATTGCAGGTTGTTTCTTTCATTTAATTGGGAGAATTCCTGGACTTCCTGTAATTGCTCGATAGAGATAGCATGTTTTCTCTACCCGTTGGTATATTGGAGTACTCGTACTTATATGTTTTATCTACACACATATCATAAGTCCTCTATAATGCGTTCAGAAACCGTAGAAAATGACCAGCACGACGTCGACTGCTCGCCGCCAGCCCCAGCCAACCACCACCAGCAGTAAAGTAATAGTCATTACGACATCGAATTCGATGTCGTAATGACTTTTCGATACTGAATTCGATGTTTCAAATTTTAAAACCAACTTAATTTACAATCATAGTGAAATAAAATGGACCACTCACGTATATAAGTCAAGTTCAATCCGATATTGTATAAATAATAATGTGAAAATTTACAATAAAAAAAAAACAGTCAGCTCGGTATGTTTGTCTATAATTTAAAAAACCAGTCAAATTCGTGACAGGTATGGGTATGATATGCCTTCGGCTTCTGAACCCATCTTAGAGTACTTAAAATATGTGTGTAGATAAAGTAATGTATGCAACTCCACATAATTAGGCCTTAAAACAATCGTGTGATCCTATTATGAAACTCAGCTTCGCCTTGTTTCATAAAACACACCCGTGTTTTAAGGACCCTCATTATGTAGCAGTTGCATAAATATAGTCTGATACCTATAATTATTTAACTACATCGCGTAGTTCGATGCCTAAATAAATTAGTGCCGAATTAACTTACATTGTAATTATTGGGTATTGGTGATCCATTGTTTTAATTGTTTACTTTTTTGAGACGTTTAAATCTGTAAATAAAGAAACTCACATAAATACATACTTACATGAACCCTGAATACAATACACTCTTTTTTCTTAAGTTAACCGTTGTTGCCCAGGGTACACCGGCCCAAACGCTACTCTTTCCCCTTAAGACTCTTAAAAGGGAACCGTAACGCTCGAGCACACGAGGAGGTTATCCGAAACGCACACTTAAGAGGGAATCGTAACGCTCGAGCACACGAGGAGGTTATCCGACATGCACACTTAAGAGGGAACCGTAACGCTCGAGCACACGAGGAGGTTATCCGACACGCACACTTAAGAGGGAACCGTAACGCTCGAGCACACGAGGAGGTTATCCGACACGCACACTTAAGTCACCATAACGTTGGAACTAGTCCGCTCATGTACCTGCATGCCACCATTTTCTTCACAAAGTAAATCACGTTCTAGGCAGTTTCTTACTCTCTATTAAGCACAGCTTTGATCTTACACGAACTACATATTACAAGCACCTTTGCTATAGCTCAGTTCTATATCACTAGATCAGCTAAGTGCTCGCGAAAGAGGATAAAAAAAAACGTAAAATAATCCTCTAAAATAATGGTAAAAAAAAAATGCGTTTATTTCGGACAACAGAAACTAAAGCCTAAAGTTTTATGGCCTAGCACTAAGCAGCAGAAATATGAAGTCGGTGCGGTGCGAGCGGAATATTCTTTGAATGAAGCACCGACTCCATATTTCTGCTGCTTAGTGCTAGGCCATAAAACTTTAGGCTTTAGTTTCTGTTGTCCGAAATAAACGCATTTTATTTTATTTTATTTATTTACCATTATTTTAGAGGATTATTTTACGTTTTTTTGAAGGCGGTTTTACTTTTTTGTTAAAAGATGTTTATTTCACAAATTTACGTTGATTTAACATGTTCAGAATTATCCTCCAACTCCTAACCGTTAAGGAGTTGTACCTTCCATCATCAGCTCATCAACATGAGATGATGACTACCAGACGCAAATACTTGAATAACCTTAGAAAACATATGAAACACAGTACGTGCCTGTAAAATTTGAGGGTTGCCTTCGATTTCCCTAGGATTCCATCATCAGATCATGACTTGGTGACAATGGGACCACCTCAGGAGTATACCCTTTCGAATAAAAAAAGAATTTTGACAATCGGTCTACAATTGACGGAGTAATCGATGAACATACATAAAAAAAAAACATACAATGGAACGTAGAACCACCTCCTTTTTTGAAGTCGGTTAAAAAGCATTGAAATGGAAATACAGTGTTTTAAGATTTTACTCTGTAAAGCACATAATTAATTACCTAATTAAAATACGTACATAGGTAGCATTTTTAACTCGGCCACACTAAGGCTTCTGTATATACCACTTCGTCAAAAAAAATAGTTGCACGTCTAACTATAGTTCTACCCAAGGCACGGGAATCAAATTCATATTGCGCATGTGTTTACTTCTAATAGTCCCTAGGTAGAGATATCTGAAAAAAAAAAGACTGAAATTTCTGTTTTGATAGAATTGGCTCCATCGCCAAAGGTATTCATCACGCCAAATCGAGGACAAGAGCTAACCCATTGTTAGTAAACCGGTTGACATGTTCTATTCATAGAGTTCATTGTTTTCTTTCTATAAGAGTCGCAAATATAGTTGCGATTGCAAACAAATACCTACGCAAGAATAATATTGTAATCAGGTTAAAGGTTGCTTGAACTGTATCGTTCACTGAATTTGGGGTCAGTTATATTTATACGTTTCCATCTTCTTCTTTAGATTTACAATGCGCACACAGTTGTGTCTGTGAGATATATGTATAATTGTTATATCCAACCACCACAATTCTTGCATCTCGATACGAGACACAGTGTTCACTCCTCAACAGTGGAGTGCATAGAGTTTTTAGACAGGGTAGGCAGAGAATTTCGAGAAGATCTATGTATAATATTCAGTAGTGAATACCTATTGGATGCCCAAAGTTAAAAAAAAAAGAAAAAAAAAACAGGGGAAAGTTTCATATTCTTTCCCGGATTCGATCCCGGGTACCTGTGCGTCATAGACCTACTAAGTCTAGTTAGACCAAACGCTATTGGAATTTTAGGTCGAAATTAGTGAACGCTTTTCAAGTAATCAAAAGCAGTGCTTTCTTGTCGCGACCGTAAGATTTGATTTGATTGGTTGATTTTCGTACATGTGTGAGTGAGGTGCGGTGGACCTATTCGTACATAGCTTACGGAGGAGCGCGATGTCATAAGAGTGTGCGTGTCGGGCAAGCACTCGGCGTGCTGCTTTTTCGTAGAAAGAAACACGTCGTGTTCGCGCGGATTGAAACGGATTTAAGCGCGGATTTGTAATATTTTGTTTTTATGAAAATATAAATGAACGAATAATGATATTTAAGTCAAGTATGTAAGTATATGTATTTATAATGTTAATTATATTGATTTAGAAGGCAAGCAGTGCTTTATTGCTTCATAGGGATGCACGCCACTGCTGCTCAAAAAGTTAACAAAAAATGTAAAACATGGGTTTGATTTATAGTTTTTGATCAGACGACACAATTAGCCTCTGATTTCATTGTCTGAGAAAGTATACCAGATCTGTTTCGTGTAGCTACGCCAAATTACGCCGAATCGCGCCGTTTATCTGAAAGCCATTGTTTTGATTTGCTCCCCTGAATCGACATTGTCATTCAGGAGAATTAACAAAAACTTGGCTCTACCTAGTTACCTACATTAAATGTTTTGACAAAATTTTTTCGCGTGTTGTAAAACATATATATATTTTTGCTTTCATGACTTTCTTACGAGTACTTCTTTAGTAATTGATTTTGAAGGTTTATTTAACAAAATCATTTCGAAGAAATTCATTACTTGAATGAATTTCTTCGAAATGATTCGGTGATATTTTTAGTGTTCTTTTCCACGTTTTTGACAAGTTTCCTGAGGTTTTTACGTCACATAAGTTAATGTTAAAGTCAGGTAGGTCGTAGCTTGTTTTAAACGCGGGTGCCTTAAATTAAAATATAAGCGAAAAACCGAGAAAAAAAGTTTAATCACTGCCCTTTTGGCCGCGTTGGGTTGTCGGGGAACTTCAAAGGCGAAGTGGAAAAGGGTTGCGAGGGGAGCCTTGTCCCTTCATTTTCTAGATAGAAAATGACGGGGACAAACCAAATTTCCTCCTTGACAGATGTTAGATTATTGATCTCGGAACTCGGAAAGGTACAGAATTTAAAAATAAATAAAATGATTAATTGCATAATGACTCCCGCAATCTGTATCTATTCGTGAAACTGAAGTCGCATTTATCAAAGAACAGTTCAAAAGATAAATTACACTCGAGTTGAAAATAGGATAGCATTGTTATGCTTATAACTTCCTTAACAAAATTTTCCGAACACAGCCAAAGATAGAATGTAGATCGTAACATATTTAATATCGCCTTTTTAAGTTGCGAGCACGTACGGAGTTCGTTCGTTCAGGCCTGGAGGGCGGTGTTGGCTGGCTCCCAAATCGCCTTGTGGCCTTGGCAGCTGACGGCCAGCCTCTTAATGATGACGTCGTCTTAACCGGCGGTTAACGCTAGCTCATTATCACTTAATTAAACATCAAATAGATACTCCCTGCCCTTTATAATTGGGTTCATCGGCCGCCGTCCAGGTTCCTTTCAACTTGTTTTGTTACTATACTTGAGCTATTATTAATTGGTGATTGATCACTAGTCGCGTGGAAGGATGAAACTATTCAAGAGTGAATTTTATTGTACACATGCACTTACATAAATTAATAGCACTCTACATAGATATAAATATAGAGAAGATAGGTAGATTAATTGAGTCATAAACGTGCAAATGCACAGCATAATACTGGAATATTTAGTTAGTAAAGTATTAAAGTTGGTAGCAAGGTATTAAGTCCCGAAGCCTGCCTCAATCGCATTTTGTCTAATGAATCTGAGAAGTTACTCTACTGGCTAAGTTTATATTGAATTCGGGTAAGGTGGGTACTTAGTATGAGATCGGCTGAAGCATCAGATTAGAACGAAGATTGGTCTATCCTGCTTATCACAATGATAATGGTCATGAAAGTTTAATGGAGTGGAAGTTTTTCTTGACTCTATTTAATATTAAAAGAAAGTGTAAAGGGTAATAATGACGGAAAAATTACTAGGTAACGGTTTTGGTTAATCGTTTATTCCGTCTCTGTGCTGACTTTTATTAAGTTTTTTCATGGTGTTGTGGAGGGGGTTATAAAATGAGTTGGTTCTTTATTTGCAATATTTTTTAGAGATTCTGTTTAAGAAAATTTAAAATCCGAATCATGATATTTTTATTAAATTACCTCAATTACATAAAAAATGCTTCAATTCCCCTGAATACAGCGATATAATTTATTTATTTAATACAATTTTAAAGTAGCTTTACATTTAAGTAGATATTGTTATTTAGCAACAACGATTATTTTGACTGTGGGATCGTGGCGAGACGAGCCGTGAAATCAGCGATTGTTTGCAAATTCATTGTACATACTGTGCCATTACTTCACTCATGACTTGATTGAATATAGTGCAAAAGTAATTAAAGCGCATTTCATTTGTTGAACTGGGATGAACTCTGTTCAGAGTGAATACAATTGAATTAAAGTGCGTTATTTGGTTAGCAGATATTATATTATTTTCAGTTATTCTCATCTTACTCATTGAAAAAAAAAGTGGTTTATTTTCTTTTATTATTAAAGCATTCATTATAAAAACGAGATGACATGCGTGAGATACATACGAGAAAAATCACGCTAGTACATCACTGGTGCTGGTGTTACGAAATAAATTAAGCGTGACTAAAATGTTGGCCTTCGGGCAAAATCGTTTCTTTGCCGAAAATATGCTACGACACTCGCAGAATTAAGATGAAGCTAAGCAGACATTTTTCGTAAAGGCCCAGCAATATTTATCTATATTAAATTTACCAAGTGTCTGAGTCTGTTGGACTTATTGACATTGACACGGTAAAGTTTATAACAGTTGTTGTAACTGAAGCCGAACCAAACTTCCTCCAGTCGCTATGGAAAGAGAGATTACCTACTGAGCCTTAGGTCGAATGGATAACGTAACAAAAAGGGAGAAGGGGCGGAATTAGTTCAAGGACGCACAAGTTTGTGTTAGAAACTCAAATTATGCGAATCCAGACAATGGTCCTGCGTCATTCGAGGTGCCTACGCCACGTTTCGCTTCGCCTCTTACAACCTTTAAATTTTAATTCGCTTCAAATTTAAGTGGATTCATTCGGGTTACGTCAATTGGTGCGGTGGCTGGTTGCGTAGGCGTTATTATTTTCGGCAATTATAACCAATGTTTTCCATTATTCATGTATTTATTAGTGAATAAAGAATGTCAACTTTTGACTCGTTTCATCCAGCATTTTGAAAGCACAGTATGACTGCCGTATAAATCACCAAGAGCCCTACCCGTGTATAATTTGGCCTTAATATAGTTTGCCTTCTTTTTACGATGCATAAAACTTAGTTATATAAGGCAATGAAGTTAAAGAGTTATCGTTAAATATTATTGCGTGCCAACTTTCTGGAAGATGCTATTTTACTTAGTACTTTATTGCAGCAGTTTCTGTGAGCACAGGTTCATATTATTTAAAGTTCTAAGTTTGTCTACAAAGTCCCGCCATTCATTTCAATATTCCGAGCTTGCAAGCCTAGAACTAGTAGTAAAATGTACCTACAAAGTTGGCTATAACAAGAGTTTCACTTCTAGACAGCGCTAAAAGTATTTAAGGATTTACCAACTAGATAAATGGCTCAAGTATTCTGAAGCGAGCTTAAGAAATTCTTGCTAGGTGTGCAAGAAAAGGCAGATCAAAGTTTTCACGTTGGAGCGTTACTATATTTTACCGGCCAATTGTATTTAACATTAAAATAAAACTAAGAAAGTTTACAGTGTTTGTTTCTCTATTTTCTGGCCTTTAAGCATTGTGAGAATGAAATCCTAATTTGTACAGTACCTAGTTTTTAAATAGTTTGACCTAAGAATAACGTGAATTTTGGGGTGAAACTATTAAAAACACATATCAGGATTTTATAGCATATAGCATTTTCGACAGTAGATTGAAAAAGAATCCTCCCTAATCGATGACAATACATATCATTGATGGGCTTTTCATTCGTAAAGTTGTGTAATTCTTGATAATGAATGTGATTATCAGAATTCAACGGTTACAAAGTCACCTAGGGAGCATTTAACTTATTCCCCAGTAGGAAGGCCCACCACGTGTAAGAACACGTTAAGAAACCCCGTAAAGCGGTTTCGGGTCGAGTGTCGACCTAGTTGTCAGGCGTCGATATGCTGTCAGCGGCCGCCTCACATAGCAATTGCAGTGACAAGTGGAGACTATACACCCGCGACGTCAGTTTGAGAAGAGTATTTTGGCTCTATGGTAAACGGTTCAGACATATTCTAAATGCCACTTATTAAGCCAGATAAAATTAAAATGAGATTCAATCTCACATCGTCGTTCGAGCGCCGAATAAAGAGCGAAGACCTTTATTCCACGCAAGTGGAACGGAAGTCAGGAGATCGACGCATTAAGTAGGTACATATTATACACATAAGATTGAGATACAGAAATCACACAAAGTTTTCTGGTCAAATATGATTTGGGTTAGGTTAGGTTAGGTTAGTAAGTATTCATAGATACACAACACATCAACGTATTTTTTATAACTAAAACTTAAATCGCTATTCATGATCATAACAAACCAATTTTCCCCCTTACTGATGTAACATCGTCTACGCCTGAACCGATAAGCATTGGCACAGCTCTATCGGAGTTCCTTCAGTTGCATTCAGTAGCTGGCATTTGTTTTGGCGCGCGCTCCATTGCCTTGAGTCCTCTTTATAGGTTTATCAATATTTCCAGTTCCTTGGTTCAAATATTTGAACCAGTCTGATGTGCGCAATTCTTTTGAGGGGAGATTATGCATTGAGTTGAAGTTTGAAAAAGTTGCGGTACTTAGGAGAGCTTGTTTAATGTTGGCCCTTTTTATTTACCAGTGTTTTTTACATATACAGATCGATATACCCTATTTTTTTATAATTTAATTGAAACTTTGAAATCGTCGCTAAATACTTACTGGCACATTGTTCTAGTTAAAAAAGCACTAGGCTCGTTATCACATTTTTTCAGAACTTTTTTTAGTACATGTTAATTATCTGGACTTACATAGATAACTATGTTACGTATAAACGTTGTTTACCAGAGGACTAGCAGAGTATTTAGTCCTTTAGTTTGCTGTTAGTTTGTGGCAATATTGAGTGCATCCACCCTTTTCGTGGCGAGTAACATTGTGATTCGATTCCCAATTTGCAATGAATTGATTTACTTACTACGATCTTTCATCCTAATCATGTGATACCTCGACTTGCTTGCCTTTGGGACTAAGTATAAGGTATTCGTAGATAATTAAATTAGTGATTTTTGGTTTTACCATACAGTTGATTGACTGCCAACGAGTTTTGTGAAGCGTTGTTAGGAAAGATGGAAAGGTTAAGGTTAAAAGATTAAAAGGTTATAATATCGGATACACAAATAGATACAAACAAACAAATAAATATAACCAAATAACAAAGAACTAATAAACAAAAAATAAACAAATAACAAAGAGTTATTACATACTTGGCTATCGTTTATGAGTACCTGCTTCGCCCCAGAATGTTACTAGTGACTCTGATGAGCTGTACACCTCAACAACAAATTTTTGAACACTTTCGAAAAAACGTATTTTTATTACATTACTTACCTATCGAAAACTGAATAGACAAAAACATCATATAATTATCGAACCTGTTTACAATTTTTTTCCAGAATGAGTTGAGAAATGCGACCTGAGGCACGAGTATGAATATTCGAATCCTGCGTAAACATAATCGAGAAATAACGTTATCGAGAAATTTGTATGACGTTTGGAACAGCGCCTGCCCGTGAGCGTATTTGGAACTAAACTTGAGTATGAACTTTCTCAATTTCGATACGACAACATTGCGTTACGCAGGATTCGAATATTCGTACTCGGCCCTCTGTGGAGGAGAACAGTACGAAAGCATTTTTGCCCAAGCTGAAACGGAGGAGCTTCGCGCTCGTTCGATCAAAAAAACCCAAGTATGACATAGCAATTTATCGTGACAGAATAAACTGGCTATCGCGTGCCGGGTCGAATACCGCCCAAGCCACAGCACGTTCATTATTTATTTCAATGCACTGTCGAGCTACCGTTTCTAAAAAATAAAATTACTGTCGTGTTCAATGACCTCATTACAGTAAGTATAACTGCAATTTTTATGACACAACTAAACTAAATAGCGAATCTAAGGACACACCTTGGTTTAGGATTACAACTTGCAAGAAATCTCGTGCAAGTGTACTCGTGGATAGTGTCGCAGAAGTTGCTGCTAATGGTTTGAACGAATATAATGACATGTGTAATGTACCTAGTTTGTGGGTGTTAAATGTAAAATGGACTTCATAAGAGCAGGCACGAATTGATAGAATATCTATCTATCTATATTTGTACCTATTTGAATACACTTCGTAAACATTTAAAAATGAGCTATAAGTTATTTTTCTGTAAGAGACATTACTTTCGTTCAGGTAATTATCGAACCATATCGACTACGAAGTGCAAAATTCGAACTTCGTATCGTGCCGTCCCTTTCAAGCTAATATTATTTAACACGAGAGTGAGCGGGACGATACGATACGAACTTCGATTTTCGAATTTCATAGTATGGGGGCTGTTCACAAAATGCGACCTGTGCCCTTAGTGTAGGTAATCAAAAAGTACAAAATACGTCTCGATCGCGTTTGCGTTAAAGTGTCAAATAGTATGAGAATTGTTAAACGCAAACTAGATCGAGACGTATTTCTTGGCCTGGTCGGCGATTACACTAGGCGCTCTTTAGAGGAGAACAGCCGGACAGCCTGACAACCGGATGCATATACGAAATATTTTTTGCCTAAGCTGAAACGGCGACGTTTCCCTCTCGCTTCGCTCGCTCGCTCAATGACATACCTATACATAACTTTCATTCATTCAATCACATGGCAGCGCTCGATCGTTCACTGACGCAGTTTCCACACGAATGCTGCGAACCGCGGCAGAAATGCGATATGCGTGTAATGTGTTAATGCATTGAATTTTGAACTCTAACTGTATGTATATATGTGGAAATTTCGCATAATCGCAATTCTACCGCAGTTCGTGTCGTCGGTGTAAAAACGGCATTATATTATAACTCGTTACAAGTAACTTCTCAGCCTCAGAAAGTGTAATATAAACTGCCAAAATAACACTCTACATATTCTCGGCATATTATCGGTTTTCTGATAGAGACCGGGTTAAAGCGATAATACCGTTGCCTACCCTGACTTTTTTGTATTCTCATAATACTGATCTGTGGTGTTCATAATAAACATTTCTGTTTTTTTTTCTAATATTTGTGTTCTATATTGTATTGTTACTTGCACGAAATTTCTTGTACTGTATAAACTGGGCTTTCAAGAAAGGGTAGACGGTTTTAGACCTGTAATTGTGTTCTGTTATTAAGCTCTAAATGTAAAGATACTTCGCGTGAGTAGCGTCATTGATACACGTGGAGAAAATTGAGAAAATATATATCTGATAAGTTCCTGTTCGGCTTGTGTATTGGGCTCTACGCAATATAACAGTATGAGTAGGTCTTAGGTTTATTAAACTTGATTTAATTTTTATAGAATTCTATGCTGGTTACTATTACTACCCACTACAATAGTTCCTATT